>CALNXK010000109.1:522500-632500 GCA_942486035.1 Porites lobata | reverse complement strand
AAAGCTTGTAGGCTGTCACCAGACTGTGCGTAGACTGCAAAACAGTCGTTTTTTTCTCGAAATCAGTAAAGAAATCTGTAAAGCGTGGCGTAAGAGTCTTGGGCGCGCGAAGCACGCGAGCTTCACACGCCCGTGGGGCGTGTAAGCGCGTCTTAGCGTCTCTCTCCACTCTCGCTCTCTGTTTTCAGCCTCGTTCCAGACCTTTTGTTTGACTGCTCGCGCGTACTTGAGTACGCAAAAAATACGGACTGTTCTACAGTTTAGACTGTGTGTGTTTTATTTTTTAGGCGGTGAATAGTCTTAAAAAGGCAGTCGCATCTCAGCAACGAACCAGGCGATCGGTAAGTTTGTCTTGCTTTGACTAAACGTGCTATTTAACTGTATTTCCGTTAACAGTAAGCCCAAGATGCCTTCAAAAGTTAAAGAAAACTTTAGAGACCATTATCTTTCTGCTTTATAGTTCACTAAGGAATTCATTTCGCAGTAATTCCGCAGTAATTGGCTTTAACTGTTGCGGTGTCCCTGCCCTAATATTTTGTTTGCATATCTACAGTGTTTTTTTTTTTTGTATTCTTCAGGGCAAAGCTAATAAAATAAAATAAAATAAAATAAATAACATTTGTTGGCCGTCAATACCTATACCGACTAAACGCGTTTGCGAACAGATCATGAACGTCTTACGCTTATCGCATTAGGTGCATTCATTCATCGTGGCTAAACTTAGTCATGCGATGACATACACTTCGGCTAGCACTTTCATGCTTTTTTTTATTATTTCTAAAAAGGCTAGCCTTTTGCCTTTCTCGATACAGTTTTTGCCTGCGATAGCCAGTAAACACCAGGAACAAGCGATCGGTCCTACATTTCTGATTTACAGCTTTTTTCTTCCGGTAGACAACATTGTACATTTGCGATAAAAAAAAGCCTATTTGAAAGGGTAGTGTCACATTTTAGTGCTGAGGTTCCAAACACCCAAATACTGGAACAAGCCATCGACGTTCAAGGGCTAAACTTCACATTTTTCTGTTTTATTTACCCACCATTACTCTGTCCTCCTATAAATACTTCACGTTTGTTGAAATATTTGAAATTATCCTTCATCATTTGGAGTTTACAGAAACGATGAACTGATGAATTTCATCTTTATTTAAGAATGCGATGAATTCTCTGAAGAATGCGCTTGAGTAAGTAATACACCTATCAGTGTTATACCCCAGGGCTGGGGGGGGGTTGAGAGGGCAAGGGCGCTTGAGTAAGTGAGACACCTATCAGTGGGGGGCAAGGGCTAACCTAGGGACTTTGATCAGAGAGGAAACTTATAAGTCAAAACAACCCTCCCTTGGGCCGATTTTTTAGTTCACAGTTCTCTACTAGAGGCGACACTTTTTCATTAATCGAGGTGGCCAGAAAAAGTGTACTGACGCCAAGAGGAAGAACCTTCCGGATGAACAAAGTTTGCCGAAAACTGTCAACGCGGATCTATGTCCCCATCTCAGCCCATCTTCTCCCCTCTTAGGGCGTAACAGCCAATGCTACCTAAATGAACTGAATTTTAGCCGCATTATTATGTAGAAACAGGCAATGTAATTTGTGGCTAAAGTGAGCTCAGTTTACACTTTAATTTCCAGTAAAACGATTTTCTAACAGTTTTTTGCTAATTAGCAAGTACTGATTATTTACCGACTTTGTTTCAAGGGAAGAGGGCCTCGAAGACGTTGCTGCCAACAACGTGGCCAGGTAAGACATGGATGACTTAAACTAAACTGCTAATGAAGTGCAAGTTAGAGAGGGAAGAAAGACCAAAAGGCCCCCCAACCTTTTCGTAATTGTCATAGTTGTAAATGTCTGTCCGAGATACACTGAAAAAAAAAAATATGGATGAAAATTTAAAAAATTTAGGAAGTTAAGAAAGATGTGAACAGCGTTTGTGTGAGTTCAACCAATCAATCAAAATAAAATAATCGAGATTATACCGTATTTTTTCAGCAACTTAATCAGCGAATCAGAGGAAGAGTAATGACTCTTGGAGCAACTACGACCCTTTGAGGTGAGAATACTGACTTTTTATTGCAAACAATAGCATTCAGGGAACTTGTATTGATCCACTACTGTTTACTTTTCTCTTTCAGGTGACATCAACTGAAAGCCATTAACTCAGTCAATTTTTTTAAGTTCTGTAATTGCTGTAATTCATTTAAAAGTAAAAATAAAGCTTCATTTTTGATGTTTACCACTTGAGATGTAGCTAAATTTGCTTCAGTGCTACTTTGATCATACGTTCGCTTTGAAACGCAAACATTAAAATACAGTTTTAGCCTGCATATTACGAGGTTTCGTTTGAACAAAGAGAAGAACTCGAGGAGACTCGAACGTTTCTCACGCCCTCCAAGGATCTTTCGTCCATACCAAAACGACCAAAAACCGAGGTTTTCGTAAACGCACAAAGATTAAAATGGCATCTTTCGGGACCTTCACCATAAGTGCGACAAGTAGGGCCAACACGATGGATCTCGAAATTTTGAAGCCGAAGACCTAACAAGGCTATAAGTCACAAATTCACTACAACTTCAGCATCAAAAGACTACAGTCCACTACAGCATATACCACTCATAGTGGGAAATATAATTTTTTTTTTTTTTCTACTTGTTTTTGACAACATGTTTATTTCCAGGCGCGCAAGTATTTTTTACATCCCTGTCATATATCTTAAACCTATGTGCCGTGGCGACAAAGTTGAATCGCAACTAACAAAACTGTTATCATTCAACAACGGAGCCCAAGAAAGATAAAGAGATTCTCCAGTAATAAATAGAAGCGGCTTTAAGCAAGCCTAGCTCAAATAAAGTCATATAGTACGCTTATTTACAATCCGTCAAGTTAGTTCAGTTTGTTTTGCACTTGATGCCGAGTAATCAGGAATGCGCGTGAAGATTGTAACCACATCTCTCTCTTCCTTAACTTACAGTCAGAGTTATAGTTTTGCTTACCAAACCCTGTTGTTATTGTTTTTCTTTTGACTTTCCTATTGCCATCGTCGTCGTAGTATCGTACGGCCTCTAATTGGACGGCTGTGAAGGTAGATGATGTGCCAATGAAGCTCTCTGTTTGGTCATCGGCTGACCATCCTACACGACAACTGTAGGAGCAAGTGACTCTGTTCTTGAAAACATATCGAACCTCTTTAAGTTTTAAGGAATGAATTACGATAAAACTGCAACACTGGTCAAATAATTAACTTAATTTTTCTTTTTTGTACATGGTTTCTCCAGATATATTAAGTGTACGACTTTATTCTTAGGTATAGAGTATTTCAATTACGTTAAGCTTACGAAGGCTACGCAGACAGACACAAGACGAAAGATCGGATCGTCCCAAGTGTAACGTAAATTATGGCGTTCCCCCATTTCTGTGAACAAGGGCTTAACTCATGGATTGTAGCGACAAAATACGGTGACTTGAATGTAATGGTCTTACATTACGTATCTTTCACGCAGGTGCTTTCCCGCGCTTGCCGCTGGGTGGATACACTTTTCCCGCGCACCAGTGTCCTTGCGTTCCAGCACAAGCGATATCGTAACTGTGCTTCTTGTGTTTTCAGCACTACGTGAGCTAATAAAATCAAAATCACTCTGCAGACTTGTAGCGTAGACTCTTAACGTTCATGAAATAACGTAACAGAAGCTGCTTTAAATGAAGTTCTTTTGCAAGAATATCTAATCTTTCTTTTCACTTCTCACTGCGCAGTGCCTGCGCTGAGCAAGTTCATGACGCTACAAGACATTGAGTTCTTGTGCCCTCCTGGGAATTACCGCTGAGTTTAAGGGTGTGCAGGCTCCCAAGATCAGCCACTAGCCAATCCATATGTGTTTTGTCGTGGACGGTGAAGTTTCCTGGACTTGCCCATGATAGTGGACGAGGCTAAGAAAAATGAGAGAGGAGGTTGCAAAGAAATGTTACTATTAATTACTGATGCTTCCATTTTCCTTGCATTATAGAAAATAAGGAATCACTCAAAGTGTTAGACAGATTAAGAAATACTATAGCTTTCTTCAACTTATGAACTCACGAAACACATTGGCTTATTAAGAAAATTTCTGCTCTTTCTATAGCTAATAAGGTGATAATGTTTCCCTGGACATACTACCGGATTTTGTAGCCCTTGGAACTGGTTAAACTTCTAGCTAAAGGTACATATTATTCAGTAATATGCGTTAAACTTCTTTTTATCTAGTTGTAATTGGTTTGTTTCATTTGCTGTCAATAGCTAAGTAAGATAACAAATTTTATTTAAAAGAAGTTCAACAGAAACAGGAATCTTGATAGCTCACCTTCTTATCACGTCGACTGCACTCCACCTTTCTTGGAAACATCCTACAATAGTTCAAGAGTGCGTTGGTAAAATGTGTTTTTCGAAAAGTGCTCAATCGTCAGTGAAAAACACAACACAGTACTTACGTTCTGGACGCAACACTTCTTCTCCGTAACATCTTCAGTGTTTCTGTGCTTATTGGCGATTGCTGTGAAAGTAGAACAGCATACAAATTGGTAAACAATCAAGCAATGCCAACAAACAGCGGATTAATTTATAGGATAAATTACTGATGAAACTAATGAAGTTTCAAAGAGGATTTCTTGCTTCTTGGAACATAAACGAGGTGGAAGGATATTTAAAACAAAACTGCAGGCGGTACATTACCTGGTCCTTATACGGCGTCTTCCCAGGCTTTCTCGGTCAATTCATTTCGGTGACGTATACGAGACGTACAAAAACTCTTTCGCACCACGTGACCCGAAACGCATAATGAGGGGACTAGGGAAGGCGGCACGGGTCTCAAAAGAGCAGAGGAGCGGGTGAAAAACGTACGATGTTCAAGGTCAAACTTGATTGTAGACTCTATCCCCTGCACAGTCGAGCTCCCGAGCGATTTAAGAACAAGGCTGAATTCAACAAGAAAAGGTTGGCTTCCACAAGAAATTTTTATCTACACAAAAGACAAAGTACTCGTCAACTGACCCTCTTTTGCAATACGTCCTCGAATGATAAGTCGCTAAAATATGGATCTGTCTTCAAAGATTCCACACTTGATAACCTTAACGAGGGATCTTTCTGTAGCAGCTGTTAAAGAAACATTAAAAAATATCACCAGAAAAGCAATTTTTTCTCTCCAGCTCTTTAAAGGGGCCTGTCTAGCTAGTGAGAAAAAAGAAAAAAAACATCGCAACACGTAAAGGCACACTTGAAGGAAAACTTGAAAAATTGCGCTACGAAAAGTGCTTACTTAAAACTGAAATTAAGCACCTTCATTATGACGTTAAATGACGAAAGTTTCATTTTTCTTGAGAAAGTGAACGGCAAGGCGAAATAATTTAACTGTTAACTATCTGAGCTCCGACGCGGTCCTCTCCGAACTCGAACGTGATAATTTCCCAAGCTACAATGAGGGACAAAAGTGCATGAGACACTTCCGTAAAATGGCCCCTTTTTGAATAGTGGACTTACCTATCCCCTTCCCCTGTCTACCTCCACCCCTTCCCCCCAAAATCAATGTTGTATTTTGGACCCTCAAGTCTTTCTTTTACTTCAGACAACATTGATTCGGGGGGTTGAGGGCATTTATGGCGTGTAAAAGGAATGAAATAATACATGAATTAAATGTTTGATAAAAGCACCCGTTCTAAACAAGTGTGTAAACTACTTTTGCTCCTGATCGTGGAAGTGGATATTTACATTTGCCTGTGTCCCTACGGTCAGACATGATAGTCGGACAGATCAAATACCAACGATCATCATTTTATGCAAAGATGTACATAGTAAATTAATGTATGTCTACACGTTTTTTTTTGTTTTTTTTTTTTGGACTTAAATGGTGTGGTAGTGGGATATTAAAAAGGAAAAGTTATTTGCAGCTCTAAAACTCTCTTTCCTAGTTAAGAAATTGGGTAAGGCAAAGCCAGTGAAAAACGATGTTTCAGACGTTTATAAAAGAACAGATGACAAGAAGGATTTATAAAATGATATAAAATCAGTTGTACCTTTTGCATAATGCTAACAGCGCCGCTTGACAGATCCGAAGGAAAGTTAAACTCGACAGCGCTGACCAACTTGTGCTGACTAGCGTGATCTTGTGTTGCAGGGTATGGATACTGAAAGTGGTGTTATAAAGTGCGTTAAAAGTAGATTTTTATTTTGTCAAGGAAAAAAATTAATTTATGTTCGCGGGCATAAATATGTATTGGGCCCGAATCAGACTCATTTTAGCCCAAACCGCGAGGAAAGCTGAGAAAACGAACTAACAAAAAAAAATTTATTTTACGTCGGTAGCTCGAAATAGTCATCTGACTCAGTAACAAACCTGAGACCGACGGTGCCCTCATTTACCCCCTCCCCGTTCTCTCCATCTCTGTTGCATATTACGGGTATTTAAAGCTAACTCAACATACACGGAAACGAAAGAAGTCGAAAGAAGGATTTGTGATAACACCTGGGAATCGAACGCGCACTAACCAATTGCGCTAATTCTTCCTCCTAAAACTTTGACCGAGGACGAATTTTGACCCTCAGAAATCTCACCTTTCCCACCAGAAGGATATACATGACCACACCTAAACTCCACCAGTCAACCGCATGAGTATACGTTTCTCCACTCAGGATTTCAGGAGCTACAGAAAACGAAACGAGAACGAACATTTTACCACACAGTTAAAAGTTAGACCATTTCTATCAGAGAGTTACCGGCTGGTATTAACGAGCTATTTTTTCGAATCAGGTTCCAAAACACAAAAACATGACAGAAAGGGACGGATGAAAGCATACAGTAGGGAACTTAAGCAACCACGACAAATCAAACAGCTCTGTACGTGCATCATGTTTTTTGTACATTTCCTGGACGTCCACTGCCCGACTTCGACGTAAAACTTCCTAGTGCGACGATTCATGGAGGACGTGAACATACGACGATGAAATTTCCTTTCTCTGTTTTAATATGGATAAAGTCCTAAGGATTCAACTCAAGGAAAAATCGCCTGCATTTGACAAAGTGACCGAGTCCAAAAAGAGGCAATAAAGTTTGAAAGGACAAAAATTAAATTTTTTTATCGACGTTTTCCCTGCCGTCGCCGACGTCGTTGCTTAAGCTCACTACTGTTTGTTATACACCGGGCAAGGATGAGAGATTATTCAAGAGTCAAAGGTATTACATCGAGTCGGAAGGTAACAGTTCGTGTCGCCCAAAATTCGATGCGCCCGAGGGGAGTTCGCACGGACTCAGTAAGTCGATCCTCCCGACGTGTATTTGTCGTTCTTTAAGCCGGAAAAATGGGACAAGCTAAGAATAGCGAAGTTGCCATCTAAAACATGTGTGAGCGTGAGAGGTGCTCATTCACTACCCTAGGCCAACATCAACACTTACTTCTCACATAACATTGTTATAAATAAAGAAATTGCCAGTCTTATAAAAGCGTATTGTTCTTACCCATGTACTGCAAGGTACCACAGATGGTACGGGTTCGTTCCCGCGGTTTCACTAACTTTGATAGACCAAAATCGACCAGCTTGACGTGTCCTACAACAGCGACGAAAATCTCATTCAAGACAAACTCTCCCTTCTCTAATGCGCGACACTAAAAACTTGATTTTATTGTGTAACGCATAGAGAAAAAAAAGTTTTGTATATTTCTATATGAACTGTAAGTAATGACGAAACATTTCCATGGTAGAACAGAAACTAAAAAAGCCTGCGAGAATTATTAATTGGACAAAATTAATTATGTAGCAAAGAAAAAATCAGAATTGACCTTTGAAACTATTCGAATACGCTACGTGCGAACGCGTACTTTTTCGAAGAGGGGAAGAAAAATCTCCGTTTTCCACCTGAAAAATCAGGATACGAGCGGATGACGCAGGTGGGCTGCATTTTTCTTTTACGGGGTGGGGTGGGGAAAACAAGATTAGAATCTTACCTTCTTCATCTAAAAGAATATTCTCCAGCTAGGAGGAAAAATTTAGGATAAAAGATGAGTTGTCAGAAAAATAGACCTACCGTTTAAGGTAGAAAGAAAAAATATATTCTGGATAAAGGAATGTGCCATTTGAAAAATAAGAAAGGCTTACCTTTAAATCCCTGTAGATTATTCCTGATTTGTGAAGGTAATCTGCAAACAGAAAGGCATATTACAATTGTGAAATCATGAAAGTGCAGGTACAGTGGAGCATCTATTCAAGGGACACCTCCATTCAGGGGACACAAAATTTGGTCCGGGAAAAATGGTCACATAATCTTTGTATCTGTTACCTCCATTATTGAAATTTTAGTTCTTCCACAACATGAGCAATTTTATCCCGAAGGTCTTTCTGTGTTTTCTCCTTTCTCTTTGGAGTTCTACTTAAACTACAAAGTTAGCATTGAAATTCAGGGACTTTCCAGCACTGACTGCAATTTTCAAGGACTTTCAAGATGTACGCAAACTCTGTTGAAGGGGCACCTTTATTCACCGTAAGGGGGCACTTTTTCTGGGTCTCAAAACTACGGTTAAACCTCCATTCAGGGGACACCTTGGTACTCAAAATTTGACTGACCACAAAGAGGGCTGATAAGTTAAAGTGTAAACTGAACTGATCACAATGATGGCAGTTTTCACAACATAAACAATCTGTCACTTAAATCGATGCACTGCAATTGTTAGCCGGTGTCGCAGATGCAATTTAACCTTGGTTAGTAACGTCAGTGAAGCAGTGCTGATATCCTTGTTCTGGGCCCTCAACAGAATTAATGAATTACTGGAAGAGCTTTTTGAATTTCCCTTCATCTTGACTTGCAAATCGACGATGGCCTTTTTAACAGGCTAATCATGGTGCGTACTCAAATCCTTGTACACAGGTGGGCCTCAGAACAAGGATTTTGGTGCTGTTTTGCACATTCCAAGACAGAATTTAAAAAAATACTTTCTTGGTTGGTTAATTAAATATTAACAAACCTTGGCCCAATCTCTCTTTAAGGAACACCTATTCATGGGAAACTTATCTCAGATCTCAAGGGTGTCCCCTAAAATAGAGGTTCCACTGAACTTAAAAGATTTTTGGAACACCAAGAAAATTTTCTTACATGCAGTTATCCTGAAAAGGTAGACAAGACAATTTTTGAGACCTGCTTCTGGTATAAACTTGGTCTAGACTTAAGCTATTTGTGTGTGAAGTTTTTCTGAAGCCAGGGTCTGGAGTTCATTGTTTTCTTTTTTGTCATCATTTCTGTCTTTGAAGAGTGGTTCAGGTCTGAGGTACAAAAAGCAGGGCAGAGAACATTACAAATGTCAGTCTGGAATAGGGTATGAGGGTTACAGGAGCCGTAGCACAAATCCCAACTAAATTTTCCAGGAATCCTGCCCCCCTTCCCCCACCCCCTTTGGTAAGTGGGTGATCTGTAAACACATTTCCTTACCTAAAGTGATGGCCAGCTCAGCAGCATACAACTTGACTTTTTCATTGTGCAACTTCTTTTCCTGGCGCCATAGTGTGTAGAGATCGCTACCATCAACAAAATCTGAGACTAGAAAGAGGAGTTTCTAAATGATTATTTGTCAAAAATAAGAGACAGAAATAATATTATAAAACTCAATGTACAAGTAACTGTTAAGGTTTGATTTGCTGATTAACTTGTTTTGTTTTTGTCACAGTCACATATTACAGGTTAGAGCGATTTTCATATGACCTTGAAAAATGGTTTCAGTAAGTGTTTGTTATTTCTTTTATCAGCCAATAGATGAAAAGATCAAAACATGGCCTCTTTGTTTTCCAGCCAAAGAAAACCCTGGTATGGTGAAGGCATTGTTCGATTGGCCAATCGTGTTGCAGTATGATGTCAAAGCAAAGGATCGGTTGATTTCTAGAAAGTTCTCAGGCACGACATCTTTTAACCCGAGCGTTTGTTCAACCAACCAAAAGCCATGCGCTTTTGTATCCGTTCAATAAACCAATCAAATTGCTCTATTTCCATTTGTTTGTTGTTTCTGTTTTGTTCGCTTGTTTTCATTTCAAGGTCATACGAAAATCGCTCTAATATACTGAAAATAGATATATAAAAAAAGATGGTGGAAGCCTGAACTGGAAGCCTGGGGCTTATATGGGGTCCAAGCTCCCCTGGATTAGTTTGGGTAGTTCTACATACCAATGAAAAGATTGTGTTTAGTCTGCCATGTGTACCAAGTTTTGACAAGAAATGGAAAGTCACCAAGTTTTGCCTGTATGTTGATCAAACACAACTGTCAGTTTATATGCTCAACATTAATTGTCTCCTAACATCAATTCATGATCAAGATGGAGAGATGGCTATGGGGTTTAGCAAATTGATAACCTCAGGGAAAATTCTTTAAATGATCTTTATAAAAGTTCTCTCGACTACTTCTTTAAAGACATGAATGGAGATCAGTTTCCAGAATTTAATACATGTCGATCTTAGTGGGGCTTTAAGGGTTGATGCCTAGAGCTGAGAGGTCAACTCCCGCCGGAAAGGAGATTTTCGTTGGAAAAATGGAATAAAACCCCCAAAAGAGACCAATCCGAGCATGGCTCAAGTTTTGCTTCATCCCAGACAGCATTTTAAAACAGATGGTATCTTCATCCGCTTTGTCAGGAAACTCCCAAAGGAAAAAAAGCAAAAAATAGAGACTTCATTTAACCCTGGTGGAAATATACTTGGCTATAATGTTAAAAAATGTTGTTTCTGTGATAAGAAAAAGTATTCGCCTTAATAATATTTTCAAGACCTTTGTGGTAAAAGAGGTGAAGGTCATATGTCGTACCTTCACACTCTAGTTCAATATCTATGTTAAAAGTTCACTAACCTGAATAATTGCTTCATCTTTACATTGCTGTACAGCATCTTCTTTGATTATTTCCGCTTTATTAAGCACCTAATGGTGTAGATCAGATCAATTGACAAAAACAAAAAATTCTATTGCAATCAATAAAATTCATCAAATTAATGATGGCTTGACTATCACTTTGACCACTTTTCTCCTCTGGATGCACCGGATGCAATAATTTTGAGAGACAAATTCAGAAAAGTGGCCACCAAACACCATCAAACTTAAGGCAGGAATTTTAAAAGAAGTATAATGTTTCCAACACTCCTCTTGCACAACGAAAAAAAGGAAGTAAAGCTATCAGATTTTAATTTAAAGATACCTTAATTGCATATGGTTTGTTGGTTTGCTTGCTTTTCACTTGAAGTACCTTAAAAAGAAAAAAATCTATTTATTCCACATTCTAAAATGAATGTACTCTTGGACAAAAAGAGAAAAAATAATGTACAGAAATGTTGAATCCATAAAATCTAACAAAAATACAGTTTTTTTAATACACTTTTGTTCCTTTCTTTTTAGGCAGTTGATTCATATGTAAAATAGGTCAACCACATACAGACAGATAGTCTGCAAAATACTGTAAATACTGATAAATTTGCATATAGAAAGCATTAGAATTAGTGGAATACAAGTAGACATATAAAGTTAATTTCATTTTTCTCATAAATACATTTGAGGTATTTGCAAGCACACAAAATTAAAAATTATTATCATATTTCCCGCAGCAACAGAACCTGGTATATTTTTCATTTTTCTATATTTCAAGTAAGAAATTTTAAAACAAAGGATGAGCTTTTGCCAGGGTACATTTATTTGGTATAAGCTTGTTTACCATTACATAATTATTGTAACTTAACCTCCGGGTTAAATTTCTCTTGGGAGCATTAATTTAAAAGCAAAACACAAACTTACATAAGCAAATGCACCTTTTCCAACAGTTGCCAGAATCTACAAACAAAGATATGTCAAAATCCTAAAAATTTATCTAACATTACTTCTATGCACATTTGAATAATTTAACACCATGAATTTTCTAGTTTATAATTTGTAACAAGAGAATAAAAATTGTAGAAATAAAACTAAAACTTTAAAAAATATAATATGATTTAGTACATAAACAGAATTTTTGTGTCCCTTATAAGAGTGTGATTTTTAGTCCATATATACATACCCAAGTACATAAAGCTCTCAATCAGTTTTATGTGATGAATGAATGACTTGACTCATTCTGCATGCTTTAATTTACATAACTATTTTTAAAAGAAATTTTGTCCCTTTTTGGCGAGTGCAGCAGGGTTTACAGATATGATATCTTAGCATTTTTTAAATGTGGAAATTGTGGGATGGATACTTGTAATTATGACTGACTCCCTCCAAGCAGCCTGCATATGCTTGTCCCATTGTTGGAGTTGGGGCAAATGCATATTTTATGTTTATAAGGTTCATGTATGCAAAATGCGCTTTTCTTGTTTATCTGTACAGTCGACCACTCTTAACAGACATCTCTTTAAGACAGACACCTTGCTGAAATGAAAATCTAGAGTTGGTCCCTGCCTTTCTTTACTCCTTTTGGTTGACTCTTTATAAGACGGACATCTTTCTCAACCAGACACATATGCCTGTCCTAAAGGTGTCCATCCTCGAAACCGTGCTATTCAACAGAGATTTTTTTTGCTTATGTATGCAAAAAACAAACAACAAAAAAGCAAGGTCACTACTTATAAACCAAATAATATTTCATTCTCAATGTAATTTCTTGCTGTTTAAGCAAAAAGGAAAAAATATGTTTTTGCCCACAAAATTTAATAAGAAGAAAAACAGAGGTGGTGTTTATCTACTAAACAATTCTATTTTCATTGTATTATTTGTTGCTTATTTTATCAACATGTTGTACTTGCTTGTTTCATTTATCCAACAATTAGCTTCTTTTTCACTTTAATAATTTATGCAAGATTATAGAAAAAGTGCTTACATTTTACACCATTGTTAATTTTTGTTTGCATACCTTTTTTGCGTTGTGGTTTAATTTCTCCCGCTGAGAACGTGCAGTTCATACAAAAAAACCTACCACGGATTTAAATGCCCGCCCATTTTAAAATAAGATCAAAATCGGTAACTTTCACAACTTTCCGCAACCGGAGATGCTTTTGAATTCAAGGAAATTAACAACACTGTCATGGAAATTAACAATACTCTCAAGACCGCTCTAACACGGAAAGCAAAATATCGCTGTATATATATATATATATAGGCAATAAAAGATTGCTAATAAAAACTAAAAACTTTAATAAAAAATTCAATGACCTTTCTTTGTTCAGTATTTCCATGTCGAGTATCATGTGTAGGTTGTTTATTTCAACACCAGACCACTTTTATGATTTGCGGTTTTTCTATCACGGCCATCCACAAATTTTATATTCAATTTAATTTTAAAATAGTCAAAGTCGGTTTCTCTCCTAAATTTAACACGTTCTGCGATATCGGATCGATTTTCAAAATTCAGGAAATAGTTTTGCTTTAAGTCGACAACATCGGCTAACGGATAAACCTAAGACTTTTTCTATGACAAATAATACTAATATTCAAAACAGCCGACTTTGGGACAGCAGCGTGATTTTTAACAGAATTAAAACTGTACCGTATATGCTGCAAGTTTGAAAAATTGCTACAAAATATGGAAACAAATATCTTCTGACGGAAAATAAAAGTAGAACTGTGAGGGCCATGCTCTGTTTTTGACGTTCCCAATTTTGGAAAGTCTCTTGGTTTCCAAAAAACTGCCATGACCTTTAATATTCATAATGAAACATTGCCAAGTACAAGCAAACAGTTGTACTGAAAATGTGTGCTCCTTCGTTCATTATTCAAGTGTTTATACCCACCAGAGGCTATTTTAAATTTATATTTCTGTCAACAAACCTCAAAATCGCTGATCTTGACTGGTTGCTTGGAATCGTACTCTGGCAAAAATACAGCTTCACTGAGGGGAACAGGCCAGGGTGTCTTGTAGGAATAGTTCCCCGATTCACTGTAGCGCCTTCGAATCGACCCATGACTAGCACTTCGTAGAAGCTGAGGTTTGGACGAAGACCACGTTTCTGGTTTTTCCACAGCTATACTATGAGGTCTTTTCCGAAGCTTCTTTCCTTGCACCGAACGCCGTCCGTGTGTGTTCCCCATTTTTGTTACAAGAAAAACATCAGCTTGCGATCATGTGGAACGATCGAGTCGCAACGTGTTTGCGTGAAAAATGCGGGAAACGCTATAATTTTAGCAAGGATTGAAAAGTTTCCTTTTCGCTAAATTTGCGAGTACATTTTCATGCAAAAAAACTTAGTTTCTGAGTGTGGTCAATCTTTTAGCAACAACATACGCATAGAAATAAATTAAATGCATGTAATTGAAGACAAACCGTCCCTGACAAATGCTTGACATCTCTACATGACAAATTTTATGTTATGGCGCGCTCTTATAGGAAAGAGCCTGGTGACTACCAGTGACCATATATGGTAAGTAGAAGAGCGTGCTTCATACGGGATCTTTTGAACACAAGATGGATGGTCTGGCGGGTTATGATTCAAGTTCCTCCACCGAAGACGACAAAATTCAGCGCAAATTGGCCCCCAAAGAGGTACGAAATGTCCGTTTAAGATGCATTTATAAGTTAACATTGTTCCTTTGCCATAATTACGTTGTTTTATTGCGTAGAAAGGGTGGCATTTGCGCTGATTTGTATCAAATGCATAATTCATGATGTTGCATTTTGTGGTGAGTGCACAGGCCATAATCATTGAGTTTTGCTGCAAAGGAAAACGTACTTGATTAAAGGATACGGCCATCAAAAAATCCTTGCTCGGGTGGCTAAACTTATATTTTGCTTCATTAAGATAAGATCTTGTTATTTATCAGTGCTTACGCCAAAAACTGTCACAGAAATTCAGTTGTTTTTAGATGGTCTAAAATAAGGCTATCAAGCTTACATAAAGACTCCCACCCTTGTGTACGGTTTCGATTTCTTTAGGAGCGTACTACTTTTAACTTTACCAGTGAAATTGCTCGTTAACTTGTGTTTCATTTAAGTGACGGTATTTGATGGTTTATTTCAATTTAGAATTACTTTTGGTGAAACATCAAACTGTCTAGCTAACCGGAGACAGGTAGGATTGTAATTTGCCTTCAGTTTCCAGACTTCCTGACATGGCTATCCCAAGAAAATGTTTTGTGTCCACTTAAATCAATTAAAAATCTGTTTGCATATTTTAAGTTGTTTCTCAATTTTATTTGAGATTTTTTTATTCTTCTTTTACAATAACTTTGGTGTGACTGTGAAATCACATAATTTATGATCCTCACGAGAATCTGAACTAGGAGGAAGTGAGCTTATCCAAGAATATAAAGACTGTGTTTGCAGTTGAATTATTATGGCCAAAATTTCACACTATTTACTTAGTTTTGATTTATTTTAGATTGCTGTACTGATTTTTTTCCAACTAAAACATTTTCAGGATGGCTTTGATTAAGGTTCTTTGGTTTCACAGCGCTGCGGTTTGTTGTCCATGTACACCAAAGTAATAGACCCCTAATGGTTTTTTCAGGTTTTGATGAGTTTCGGTTAGCAAAATTCGTGAACACCACTCGAAAGAGGGCATTCAAATTATTAACCTTGCCGAGTTTGTATAGTGGGGAAAGTTTGTGCCTCCACCTTTTAAACATCTGTTAATTTTTGCGACTTTGAGAATTTTTACCAGAAAAATATAACATTCAACGCATGCTTCGACTCATGCTGTCCCATTATACTGTCGTATTAATACTGAAATCAGGACAGTTGATAGCCAATCAGTTTTGAGAATTTTGTTATAGTTATGATTATACAAATAAACATTTTATTTAAGGGTACACTTTCTAGAAGTGTCAACGGATTTTCCATAGGTCCATTTTAAATGTTGAAAAAAGAAAACCATGGAAGGTCTTTTAAACTTAAAGTTTTTGTGTTACATGCACTAAAGTAGATAGCTCTAAAGTGATAATTATGAACTTTTCTCGGTTATTGTTAGAAGGCAGTCATTTATAGTAGATTGAATACTTTGTCCACAGATGTCTGATCAGGATACACAACAGTACACCTCTGTCACTGGCATGGAGAATGAACGTGTGAGTCAGGTCGATGCACCTCCTCTACCAGAGCATGAGGAAAAGGTAGATCTGGCAACAGAGCCATCACAACTCTCGCATAAAAGTAGAAGTTCTCCAAGTAGTCGTCGCAGAAATTACCGGAAGAGGTCTGCTTCAGAATCCCCTGAAAGATCCCCTAATAGAAGATCTCCAGACCACTCACCTTCGTCACACAGACGAAGAAGAAATTCAGATTATAAAGGTAACTTGGGTGGCTTTTTGTTTATTGGTACTACTCTGTTTAAAACTGTTTTTTTCCATCATATTATGCAATCACCTGTCAACAATGTAACATGATTTATCCAATAATGTGCTCGGATGAAAAACAGTTATAACCAGATTTTAGGCTGCTAGATTTATAACACTTTGACTCTTATCCTGCAAACACTTGCGTTATGCAAGGAAAAAGGGGATGGGGTTAGTTAGGGCAAGAAGGTTAGGGTATACTGTGATGAAAGCTCTTAAGAAAGGAGAATGAACAAAGATCATTAAGTTATTAGTTTGTCACACTAAAAGTGAAAAGAAAATGATTCGTTTTCAAAGTTGTGCTCAAAGAAAAATTAAAAGCAGTGATCCTGTCAAATCTAGGTGGCCCAGCATATGACTTTTATGAAAAAGGAAAAAAAACTGAGCTTTTCTAATTACACAAGAACAAAGACCATGGCACTGCTAGGGCACAGCCCTTCCGTTGGTATAATGGATCCTTCCAGGTTTTTTTTTTTTAACTTTTGACATGGACCAATAAGAGAACATCCATCGACACCACAGGAAAGAGCCCCCCTAAAATTAGTGACATTGCCAGGTTTGAAAGTGATATGACTTAAGTGACTGCGGATAGAGCTCCACAAAGTTGTGAAAATTTACAGGCGTTTGTATGGTGGGGGGCAGGGGGCAAGTTTGTACCCTCCCATCCTACAAACGTCTGTAAAATTTCAAACATGGCGTTTTTAACTAATTTTAAGGCACTTTTTCAATAATTGACACCAATTATTGGTGTCAATGGATTTTCCCAAACTTGTCCGTGTCTAAAGGTGGAAAAACATGTAAAAGGGTCTATTACTATAGATCCATGCTGATTAAAGGGTCTGACGTCTTGTTTCCTTCAGATGACCGAAGGCGTCGTAGAAGAAGTAGAAGTCGGAGTAGGAGCAGGAGCAGAAGCAGGAGTCCAAGGAGAAGAAGGAGAAGTCCAAGTCCAAGAAATGTGAGTGATGCATGTATCTGTTGTGGGTCAATTTAGTCCTTGGTTCTGTTTTTTTCCTTCTTTGTTTTATAGCTCATTGTAGTACATTAACATACTTGGCAAAAAGTAAAATAGATATTAAACCAAGGATACAACTGAGCCACAAGGTTATGGCTCGTGTAAAGGAGCAAGCATGTAATTTGGAAACTGTGTTGCTGAATGATTGGGGTTGGGGAGAGGGGTATCAACTAGTTTGATAAGATAAACTTGAAGGGATTGAAAATTGTACATTAAATGTAAGTGCCCCATTGTAGCTTTTTCAGAGAGTGATCTACCTAAAGGGCAAGCATTGGACATGCCAGCTTTTGAACCTGAATCTTTCCAATGGCAAATTCTTACTGTCAACACAGTTGTAGCTGGTTGCAAAATTTCAAAAACGCATGTGGGCCTCATAATCCCTACAGACACTCCCTTTTAATACTCTTAAATACTATTGGCAGTGGTTGTTTCCAGTAGTTCCAGTGCAGTCCAAATAATGACAAAATATTGTTCCTTTACCAAATACATGTAACTTAGGGTGTTTAGGGTGACCAATTTTTTCTTATGAATAATGTGATATTTGACTCATCAAATCTTGGTCTTTTTGTATTTTTTTACTATCCTTTTACTGTAGTTGTTATTTTAGCTGTACAAAGAAAGCTTAATTTTGTTGTTAGCTATGTCAAGTCGGTACTAAGGCCATTGCCCTTAAAATTACCAGTTGCCTACTTTTTGTGTGTGCCTTTGGCCCAGTCCATGCAATTTGTTTTCATTTAGACATACTGTACGTAACAATAAATTCTACAGCATGTAACAACAAAACACCTTACAATAATATTTTGTAGGGTGATTTGTTGTTTTTGTCATCATCATCTTCATTAACACCTTGTGCTAGCAAAGTAATGAGTAGGACTCAGAAGAAGTATGTTAACTTCAGTGGAATCGACTCAATGTTCTTCCCAGTTTCCATGTCATGTTTTACTGGTGTAGCTCTGGCAAGTCAAAATGAAAAGCTGGTCACAATAGGGTCCATCCTTGGTTGATTATCAATTTTCTTTGTCTCCTACATGCAGCCGTGACTGTACATGATCTTCTCAAATGTATTAATAATTCATTAAGAAAATACAAAGGAAATTAATGTTTAATAAGTGTTTGGAAATCAGCTTAAAAACTGCTCATTTTTGCATTCTTAATTTCTCCTTCCAAAGTCATTTTGTTCGAGAAGTAATATCAAGCATTCAACAGTGTTTCGTCACCATATAAAACACCTCGAAGTTCATCAAAAATACTCTGCTGCACATTGTATTTTCAACTCTCTTCTCACTGTTTCATCCGGTGATTAAACACTGCATCTCATGCTTGATATCTTACATCAATAAGAATTATTTTAATGGTCTCCAGACATGAAATATTTGCTACCAGAAAAAAAAAAACTTTGTATATGATATTAGGAGATGAACAAGAGACAATTTTTAATCGAAATGGCTGCCCAACTATGACAATTGAATTTGGAGTCATGCACGCCATCTCAATGCTTAATACCCAGACAGCCAGTGTGAAAGAGAATAGAATTATTGTAAAAATATTTGTCATTAATATCTCGTGCAAATGTTTCATAAACACATTGTAACTTTAGAAAGACCCTAAAAATGAATCTATAGAAGCAAAATGGCTAGGCACATTTTTGCTGCCAAATACTTGTCGCCAATTTGGTGACTTACACTGCAGTTTTAGTCACCAAATTTTTTTTCTACTCACCATAGTGACAAAACACTCACAGCTCAGAATGCTAAAAGTACAGCTCTTGCATACATGTGAAGTGAATACCTGTGACTTTTCTATTATTTTAATATCAATTCTCTCGTATTTGTCAAACATGTCCACCAAAATAATTTTACCTTTCCTGTTATTGTCAATCGTGTTCATCAGCATCTGCTCAGCAATTTACTTTTGGTGTCGGGCCAACAGAAAATACATTGTAGAGCACTTTGCTGAGTGAAATGGTTAACAAAATCAGTGTAATTTTCTTAAAATGCCATTTCCAGGTGGTTGGAACAGTGCTTTATTACTTTATACAAGTTGAAATCTTTTACCTAGTATTTAAAAAGTACGGTACATAAACATGTAGCATTAGTTGTGTGTATATGTGTGAGTTTGGTTTGTAACTATTATTAGTGAGAGAGACAAAGTATGGGAAAGTTCATCCTGACACTGCTAATCTTTCTTTGAAGTTGATTCACATGATGGACTTAGGGCCTGAAGTGAATGGGCGCCTGTCAACACTGTTGTGGAAAATGGAAAAGCTTCTTGAAAATCAGGAAAAAGTTCTGAAAAATCAGGAAAAGCTTTTAAAGTTCATGGAACAACAGCAAGCTCTACAATCATCAGCAACACTTGTGTCCAGAGAAAGAAGGTTGGTAAATGGTGTGAGAGGCAGAGATCTTGAACATTCTAGCACAGGTGAATTGAGAATTCCATCAAATCTTCTAGAATCTATTGGACATTTTACTAGTGAATCAGTTAGTGGTGTGCATCATTCACCTGTATCTGGACCTAGTCGCAGTCGCAAATTAACAAAAGCTGCTGTAAAGAAACTGGCTGGGTGTTCTACGAACCCAGTGGAGACTAGTGACTCCTCACAGGATCCTTCAGTGTCTATTCATGATTCTGTGAATGTTGTAAGTGAAGTGTCAGTGCCTCTGAAATACAATGTACCAGTGTATGTCTCTCCTGCTGAAACTGAACTTGATTCAGGTGCTGTCAACTGCAATGACAGTAGTAACATGACAGAGGATCACAGTGAAAGCGCAAACGGTGTTGATCGGGTGAAAGACCTGTTATCCTGGGCAGAGAAAATTCAGAAAACAAGTTGTTCCATAGGGAATTTCAGTGTGAACCTTTTAAAGGCGTTGTTCACAAAGGAAGAAATGTTAAATAGAAATTGTTCTGGTACTAGAGGAAAAGGAGCCCTGGACAGTGGAAAGCTTGATATTATAAAGTTTTGTGCTTTTAAACTTTACTCTATACCTGATGCTGAGCAGGAGTCAGTTTGGAAGCAAAAGTGTGTTATTTCTATTGACGAGTTTCTAAGAAGAGGTAACAGATCCAGAGCTCAGAATAGAATAGAGCAAAAAGATGCTCCTGTTTTAGCTCCTCTAGATTCATCAATTATTGTTGAGATTACAACCCAAGATGTTAAAGAAAACAAGAGTGATAGCAGTGAACTATCTTAGACCTGAAGGAACTTACTTTGAAAAACACTTTTCTCACATTCTATCAAGTAAAGGCAGTTTTACAAATTTGGAACTATATTAGGATTTATAATCACCTGTAGCAAGATTAACCATTACCTGTAGTTAAGTTTTGATGCTGAGTTTTATTCTCTTGGAATCCACAAGACTTTTCTTAAGTATCTTAATAATATTGCAAGTTTTGTACATAACTGAAATATGACAAGGTAAACGAGGCTTCTTGTCCACCTTCTTAGAACTGTCATTATTTTGCATATAGAAAGCACAGGTTGGTGAAAACAAAATTATTCTTAGCCCAGATTAAAGGAGTTACGTCACGATTGTTTGGCATTGCTTGAAAACCCTAAAAACACGTTAGAAAAAAATAAAAGCCCAAAATAATGGTTCATGATTTATTTGAAATCACTCTACAATTTTACCTCCACTATAAGACAAGTTTATGATGTGGGCTTTCGATGGCCAGGGTGGAAATGGATTGCAGCTTGAAAAAAACTGGTTTAGCTTTTTCAAGGATAAAATAATATGGAACACACCATGGCATAGCCCCTTTCAAGACACAGGACATTCACAAAGGTATCCGTAGCTAAGATATCCTCTAAGTATTGTTTCTTAACAATGGACCATCGTTTGACACAATACTTGAGAGGAGCCTAAGATGGCTTTGTGAGTCTGTCCAAGACTTAAAGGGGCAATTGAAGTCCAAAAAGAGCAGTCCTAGATCACATTTAGGCATTGAAACTGATTCCTGTCGTCTGTTACTACAGGTGGCAAGGATTGACTTGGATTGAAACCTGAAAAAATTGGGCCAAAGTTTTGTGAATTTTAATGCTATGCCTGCAAAAATCACCAAAACATTATTACGGTTAGTGCTCCCTGATGAAATTTGTTTGGTGTCTTCTCGGCATACAGCTGTAACTCTACAGGAGCATATAATTTGTGTATGGGTAAAGGAATTACTTTATGACTTACCGGTAAGCACAGGATTGACCTAAAACAGCGATATCCTCGTGACATAGCCCCTTTATTCAAAGAGCCATTTCAGAGCACAAGAATCTCTGTACGAGTTGTTCAAATACGCGATCTCCAGTACAGTACATGAGTCACATCATCCCAACCAAATTACTGCTTAGGAAGGCTTTGTGAATCTGGCCCTGGGTTACAATTGAAAATCAAACAAATCCCTTGGAAAAGAGAGCAAATAAAGTCCTTACTTTTTTGTGTAAAGTAGGGTAAATAGATACTGTAGCTGGTGTATTTTTCCTTTAAACAGCGTTACGTGGACATGAAGCCTTTGTGATTATTGCAATGTCTATAGCTTGTACTGTGTACACAGAAAAGATCAGAGAGGCTCTTTTTAATGCTTTGCATTAGTGGCCATATTTCGTGAAGCACTTGTTGTAAAAGTGTATCTCTTTAGTTTGCAGTTTGCACTTGCACATCTGTGCAGCAAACAACACTCTTAATGGTAAAGAAGAAATTAACATGTTTTTTGACAATAAGCAGATACATTTACTTCTATAGACAATTGACTTACATATATTAATCAAGAATGATGTTGAAAAATGGATAAATGTTGGTAGTTATAGTATTGCATTTCTTGTGGAGTTGTAGATCCACACGTGTCATATTCTTTTCCATAATTATGTTCACATCTTGCGCATGCTTTATCTGTATAGAAGTCACCTTGATCAAGTCTCTTTTAGGATTTTTTTTGTAAACAATTGCTGATTTTTTATTTTTATTTTTTAGTGCAGGATATTATCATTGTAGGCTATTATAGCACCGTACATGTACTTGAAAGACTTGTTTTGGTAATTTTTCTGGACATGCTAAATTCCTACATCACTGTACATCCATTTTTAGTTAATAAAGGGTGGACAAGTTTATTTTTACGTATTTGGACTGCACTGGATATTTAACTGGAAGTTTTTAAAGAAACTTCTATCATTTATTTTAACTGTTGATAAATGTCCTGAAGTGTGGATGGCAAGGATACCAAAGGAAATCCTTTTAACTTTTTATACATTAAATATTGAATCTGGCCAGGCCAAGTTAGCAAAAGCAGAGTACCATCTATGTGGTATCAAGTTAACCAATAAGCATGACAAACAAAGAAAAAGTTTTTTCAATCCTATCTTTTTGCTTTTTATTTATTTATTTTTACACATGCTTGGACTCAATTCTTGGCAGATCAACCATGTACCCATAGCATTTTTGTTCACTAGTACACTGTATATACCAGTGTAATTTCTTGGCTCTTGTTTTAGTTTGGAAAGTCTGTAAGAATAGAGACATCCTAGTTTAAAGTTTATGCAAGACCACTTGCCTTGAATTCTTTTTAGAGTATTTCAGAGTATTTTTCATTAGACCTAAAATAATAAGCAAAACACCCAAAAGTCATCTATGCAAAAAATACCACCAGCAGTGACTTTCACTGTCCTTAGGAGTATGGGTAAAGTATGTTGGACTAAGGATGGGACAGTAAGGGTACTCTTCTATTTAACATTGTTTGATAACTCATATTACATTAGTCAACAAATGACCAAGACAGTGGAGGGCGTTATGATGAGTTTGGTCGTGACTTGCATCCTGAGTCACGCAGGGGTATCTCAGAGGTGAGTGTTCTGTACTTTATAAGTCCGTCTGTAAGTACAGTCAAGTCTTGTCTAATGAGCACCTCCAAACCCCTAAACACAGACACTTAGCCATGGTTCCAGTTATGTACAAACACTGCATTTTAAGCCTTCCATGGACACCTCCACTTGGCATGAGTGCTCCAACAGCAAATTTGTTCCTGTGTAATCTGGACATTAGCAGGATCCAATTTTGTTGTCCATCTTGAAGAGTTATAATATGCCTCATTCAGAGTGCAGTTACAGTGCAAACCTCTGCTTGAAAGCATTGTTGTAGTTAAAATATTTTCTCATGTTAAATCAGCCTTTTCCTAGGCTACCTCTGTTAAGACCTTAGCAAACAGCTAACCCCAATGCTTGAAGTCTGTGTAAAAATGCTCGTCCGAGTCTTGTTTTTCCAACCTACAACAGTATTTATTGCAATTATTTTGTCAACTCTTCTTTAAACAAATGCTCTTTTCTTTTCTTGATTTGACTTTTCTATTAAAACAGATACCTTTCCAAATTAAACACTTACGGTCACCATGGTGCTGTTCCCAGTGGGGTTTCTCTTAGAGTTGTCTGTAATTTTTAACAAGTGTTCTTTCCTCTTGAGAGCCTTGATGGGGCATTTAAAGGGGCGACTGAGTAACTGTATCAGCCTTATTTGGATTTTCAGAATCGACAGTATGTCAAACATAAGGGTGGGGCTGTTTCAAGTAAAGAGTTATGGCAGGGTGCAAAGAAAGTCACTTTCACAGCCTGTCATTCGGACAAGCTGAAGCTAACATTTACCAGCCCAAACATCATTTCAACTAGCCCCAAAAACGTTTTGATGAGCAGATTGATTTCACAGTTCCCTGTAATTTGGATTCCTCAAAAAACTTCACTTGCCCGTCGGGCGAGTTAATAACAGAATACACTAGCCCGATAGCAAAACCCACTAGCCCCGGGCTATCGGACACTACTTTCTTTGCACGCTGTATGGTAACGTTATTTTTGTCAATTTGAAATTAAATCCCGTTGATAACATACTAACCAATTTTTTCTGAAGGCTGCAACTATCTCTCTTTAGGAAAAGGACAAGACTGATACCATCATCAAGGACGGACAGGAACAAAGTGAGAAGAAGGGGATGCCAGTCCAACACTCACCAGGTAGGCATGGTTCTCAATCTCCAGCTGGAACAGAGAAGAAGCCTTCCCCTCGAAAGTCCCTGGAGAGGGAGAGACAGAGTCAGTCACCTAAACGAAAAAATTCACAAGAAAGGCGGAGTAAAACACCTGAGAAGAGAAGGCGTAGGAGCAGGTCACATGACAGAAGAGACTCAAGGTCTCCTGAAAGGCGTAGAAAGCGGGATTACAGGAGAAGCCCAGATAGAGATTCAAGAGGTAATCATAATATTATTTGTCCACTAGAAAGTCTCCAATTTATAAAACAAGGTGTAATCATGTTGAACTTTCTGTGCAGTACCTTGGATTATTTGAATAATTAAAATACGCCAAGGTACTGCACAAAAAGTGGAAAATACCTGTAACTTTTATTGTAATCCAAAGATGTTGTGTGTAATTTTTATTTATGTTGTGGCTCAATTTTATTCTTGGGTTAAATTTTAATTCCCTTTGTTTTAAACTCTCCATTATACATTACCATACCCAAAACAAAGGAAAATAAAATTTAATCCAAGGGTAAAGTGGAATCACAACCTATACACTTGTACCATTATGTTTTGTGGTATGAATTTTTGTGTAATCTTATGGACCCAATGCAAAAATGGCTGCTGGGTTAATATTCTTTTGTTGAAATTAAAAGTAGCCTGACTAGCTTGCTTGAGATAATGTATTCTTTTGAATTTTGTACTGAATAAATATAAATCCAGCAGCCATTTTTGCATTGGGTCTATTCTTGCTTTTCGTTGCCTGTTCTTTTACAAAGACCTCAACTCATTTAAATGCACTTTTGAATTAATATAACCTATAGATCGTAGACCCAGTAGTGATTACAGCTCCAGCAGACGGCGGGACCGTGATAGTGAGCGAGAAAGAAACAGAGGTAGGGACAGAGGAAGAGATCGTGACAGAGATCGAGATCGAAGGTATGATAGAGACAGAGACAGAGACAGAGATCGTGACCACGACCGTGACAGAAAAGATGAGCAAGCTACTTCTCCAAGCAGTGATAAGAAAGTGTTTGTAAAAGGTAAGATTGCGACATTTAATAGTTTAAAAGTTGCTAACTAAGGGGTGTTTACATGACACCAAAGCGACTTTCATGACGGTGTGAGTTCACTCCGGTTCCCTCTCGTGGCTCTGTATTTGTTTACATGATAACACCACAAAATGTCATGCTGGTGTGAGCCACTCCAGCATGAGTTTACCCAGGTTGATGTACCAGAGCAAGAGTATGAAATTTCGCAACGGTATGTTGTGAACACGAAGCGACCACTTGTTTTGGTGTGAAATCGGTCTGCCAGTAGACTGGAATAGGTAGCGCATGCATAATGTCTGCAATTTTGGCTTGCTCTTGTATTTTATCAACATGAAATGTACCTTCATATAAAAGCGATATGAAATGACTCATCAACCTATAGACGCGATATGAAATCAAGAAGTCATCCCTGTATGAAACTCGCGCCGGTGCGAGTTTTCCCATGTAAACACCCCCTAAAATAATTATTGATTGTATTCCTTTCCCGAATCACCCCCTTTCATTAGTGAATATCTTGCAATGTTGAACAGTGGATGAAAGGGAGAGGAAAAGAAAATCACACATGGCAGATATCATTAAAGAGATGGTTTGACTCTTTAGTGTTTTGATTGTGTGAAACATTCTACTGCTAATCTTAAATAACTGTGAAACTCGCAAAACCATTAACACAAGAAATATTTCTGGAATGTTATTGTGCTGCAAGGAGAAAGCCCTTGGGATGGGAGATAACTTAACTGTACTGCAAGCAACCACATTAATTAGTTTGCTCGTGTGTCCTGATCTTTCTTGTGATTGGTCACAACACAAGCATTCCTGAAATATTTTAGGAGTGCATGATTTTCAGAATTCGACAGTAATTTAGGATTTCTGTTATGTAATGTCAAATCGAATTTAATACTCTTCAAGTCTTGGTAATGTTGATTGTTCAACTGAGGCTCAGGTACTTTGTAGTCAGTGAATTTTGCAACAGATGTGTTGCTGGTCTCATTCTTTCTGTTTCAACTAAAGTATAACATGAAATGTATTTCTTGCATTTCTGATGAAAAAGGTTCTAAAATCCCACAAACAACATACAGCAGATAAGGATTGTCTAACCTGACAATTAGAGGTCAGTATCAGGAGGAGAAAATCATCACTGATCTTTGGTACTTTGCAAATCTTGTGTAAGTCACGAGGCAGTTCAGTAGTACTGGCTGTCCTAAACAGAGTATGCCATGATTTTCAAACCATGCCTGAAAAAACGTGAAAAACGTTTGAGCATGTTCTGACGACAGCTTACGAAGTATTATTACTGACTTTCCCATGGCACCAGACAAAAAAAAACGTTCACCCGTGCCTGTTCAATATTCGCGCTCCTTTCACGGAAGTTTGAACGAGAAGACTGGTCTAAATTTTCGCACAGTCTGAAGGTGGCCCATGGCAATAGTACACCTAAACTTACGAATTTTCGTCCGATTCCGTGTGAAGGTAACTTTAGTTTCGCATATTTTGTAAATAGCCCTTAATTTTTATTCATTAAGTTTGCTATAATAATGTGGAATCAAACAAATTTTTGACTGTCAATTTTTCTCGTGTATCCATTCTTTCCTAGCCTCCTCAACTGGCATACTAGAGAAACTGCCCCGCCCTGCACGTGCCTTAACATCTGAGGAAGTTCGAGCCAAGCTATCAGCCCACGCAGAGTCACTCAGGAAGCAAGCACAAGAGGCAGCTTCAGTGCTGAACCTTCCTAGCTATATCAACCCATCAGTTGTTAACCCGCACCAGTATGCTGTACAGCAACAGAAAAGAAAATTACTATGGGGCGGGAAAAAGACTGAGGTATGTAGACAGACATGTCATTGCTTATTAAAGAAGTCCAAAACACACAGCAAGAAAACCGATTTTGCTTGTACAGATTATACAGGTTTAATTACATTTCCACATTCTTAACTGATCTCCTAATCTCTGTAGGAAACTGTTAAACTGAATAACAATTTTATGAAGGTTAGGATACAGAAAAAAAGCGAGAGGAAAAGTGAAACTTACCCCTTGCCGGGCTCTTGATCTATGATGCTTACATAAAGTAATAAAGCAAAACATGGGTGCTCGCTGCACACTGCAAATCTGACTATCCGGAATTACGGCCAAGCAAGCTACATTAAAAAGACCTTACTAACACATTTGACCGCGATGGACAGTCTTTCTCG
Organism: Porites lobata; assembly: GCA_942486035.1. Classification (NCBI taxonomy): domain Eukaryota; kingdom Metazoa; phylum Cnidaria; class Anthozoa; order Scleractinia; family Poritidae; genus Porites; species Porites lobata. The sequence continues at coordinate 604,989 of CALNXK010000109.1, read as the reverse complement.
GTGTTAAAATCGAAGATGGCGGCCATGTCACTGCGAACATAAACGAGGCCTCTTAGGGGTGTTAAGCAGCTGCTGCTCGCCCAAAGAATACGCAGGCAGGCTAAAAACCTTACACACACAACAGTCACTTGAACATGTTGCAGAATACTTGGCCACTTCCAAGCTATACCCCTAAAACAGTGGCTACTAGGTTACGTGGCTAAGCGGCTACGCGTGGTCGTTGTTTTAGGGGTATGGCTTGGAAGTGGCCGGGTATTCTGCAGTTAAGCCGATTTTACCGTGCCACGCGCACATGTGGTGCTTTTTTTCTGCCGGGTCAGAAAGAAAGGCGCCCATCCGCTCAGAAACAGCGACTCGCAATAAGCAGCACATGTAAGGGTTGATTTCCAGTGTCGCGTAATTTTTGCGTGCGTTCGTGCGTAAGAGTTACGTTCGCAAATAGAATAGAGGCAATGCATGAAAGGTCGCTCGTAAGCGTACATGTTGAACCTCGCTCAACATCTCGTTTAAGCTGAGCACTTTTATCTTGCCTCTATTTTATTTACGTGATTAAAATTTACATGCGTTAACATGCGTAGCCAAAAACGCGTCAGGGGAAATCACCCTTAAGAGTAAAAAATTCCTCTTTTTTTATATATCAGAATGAGAGTAGTAGCAGTAGTAGTGGCCCGAGCAAGCCGACCATGTGGAACACTACAACGTTTAATAATGACCAAGGAGGTGAGATGCAAGCTAAATTCCGGCGTCTGATGGGTATCAAAGGTGATGGAAGCAGCAGCACCGGTGATCAAGGAGGATCCGCTCAGCCTGCTCAGAGTGAAAAACTTATGGCAGATCTGGAGGCAGAGTTTGAACGATCGCGCGCCTTTCAGTTATCAAGGGGTGCTGGAGGCAAAAGTGGAATCGGACTTGGTTATTCAGGCACATAGCATAAATATAGCCGCTCCTTGTCGTAGTTTGAGCTGTATGGTAGCTTTCCGGTTATGGTTGGCAACTGAAAGGGTTTTGTTTTCATTTTTACAGTACGTCTTGAGCGAGTGAAGCTAACAAACGTAACGAACAAGAGCCTTGTAACATAACTTTCGTCCGGCAGGGCTGAAAATTCGTGCGTTTAAGTGTGCCGTTCGAACGGAACTACCTTAACTGTACGAAAATTCAGACGCCTAACCGTTCAAAGTTCCGTGTGAACAGAGCGAAAATATTGAACGATTCCGTGTGAACGAAATGTCTGGTCAAGCAGGGCCTTCACTAAGATTTGAAGTTGCCGGCTAAATACAACAAGTAGGCGGGGAATCAAACAGCTAGCGATTTCTTTTGGTAGAACTATTTTTCTTCTATTTTCCTATGAAAGTAGCCGGGGGAACCCCCCCCCACTTTTAATGACAGCCCTGCGGTCAAGTTTTTCAGTCAGTCGAACATTCGTCCGTTACTGTGTGAACCTAGCCTTAATGATACACATCAACAGTATTAGACTGTTTTCTTATAATCATTGATTTTGAACTCTAACTCTTAGTTGCCAACCATGAAGGGGGGTTCATGGTTGCCAACCATGAACCTTCCAGTTGTTCTACGTTACTGACTCTACCCTAATAGAATCGAGTGAGCTTGCTACAAAGTAGTCTTCTATCAACTTTGCCATTAGAGATAATAAGAACTATCATTTATGCCCGAAAATTAAATTCTGTGAAACGTTTTGGCTGTTTAGTGTACGTAAGTCTTATCTGGGAGCAAAACTCGCTTGTCGGTAAAGCTTTTCTAAGCACTTTTGCAACTGGTCGATGTCCATAAGTTGTTTTTAGACAAAGTTTTCGTGGCCATTCAATTTTCATGCAAGGAATTCGCCTCTAAGTGAGTTACTGTCACTGTAGTGTGGGTTGTTTTAAACTTAGGTATATTATTTTAAAATATAGTGATAAAAAATGCCTTGACTTGTGTTTGTGTCCTTTCCGTCATAATGCATGTTTTCGTGACAGTTCAAAACAGACCTGTCCTAGAGGCTTCTTGTCCCGGCGCTGCTATATCTGGTACTTCGCTGAGCTCACGCTAAATTTACGCTTTGTTCAGTCTGCTTTGTTACTTGGACATGTGGGCCAGTCTAAAGGTGGTATTATTTCATCAACTACTTCATTTCAAGTTCTCCCCCCTCCCTCATAGTGCTACAGCAGTACCCCGATAACTCGAACTCGGATAACTCGAATTTCCTGCTAACTCGAACTAAATTTCCTTTCCCTTGATCAAACTTTCACTGGAATTTACCCCGCTAACTCGAACTGTTTTTCGTTTCCCTTCAGAGTTCGAGCTACCGGGGTCCTACTGTATTTTGGCAAGAACCTACCTTGCAGGCCGCTACATGTTTCTTTGCGGTGTATACGTAACGGTGAACATTTCGTGGCTATTATGCTATTGAAGAGTATGCTGAACTTCCCTTCTGCCTAGCTTTGACATGTTGACTGACCATGTCAGAATTTTCCTATTTCAAATGAAAACTCGAAATCCCGACCCATCCCAGATTAATTTGCCATTGTCGGCGATCGTTCACGACATTTGAAAACTTCAATCTTTACTGTGGGTAATTGTGGAATTGAACGCATTTTAGGCATCCTGCTGATGAACAGTTGCGACACGTAGATATATATTTTTTAGCAACGGCTATAATTTGCAGTCTGTCCACTTTGAATTGATGGGCGATCAATTTTGCTGGGCCCGAACCTCTGTAAATCAAAATGGCGACTGGGACAGACGAGGGGATTTTATCTAACGTATCGAAAAAATCTGGGACGGTCGGAAAACTGTGAAGAACCTAATCGTTCACGATTTTCTCAACATATGAAAGTGTAACCAGCGCCAAGAGCAGGAAAGTACAAGTACGAAGGTCATGACTTGCCAGTTTCCTCTACTTTTTATTGGTTGAAGAACCGGCGCTAGGTTTCAGCCAATCGCACGGACGTAACAATGCAGAACCAGCGTTCCAGCAAGTGCCTCTTCCGAGGGTGAGTTAACTGTGGAATTTTTGTCTAGTTCGGTTATATGAGAATAAGCAATATTCTAAGGAATTATTTATAAGTGATTTTGTACTTTGAAAAACAGAACAGAGAACAGCCACAGTTGTAAACAAACCATGCTTTTTATTTAAAAAATATATTTTTATATTACATGTTCTTAGATGTTTTTCGTTGCCTGGATTTCCCTGGCGGAGATGGCGTGGTACCAATGTTTTTACCTTCCCCTCTAGAGGAGGGAATAGAATCTGCTCTTTTGCGCTCTGCGCTGGATACTCCCTTTGCGAATTTGCGTATCTTAGCAGCCTGGGTCCACATTGACTCCTTTCTTTGTCCAGATTTGGGTTTGGCATCAGAGCAAGACTTAGATAGTGTCTCCAATCGAGCTGTTGAAGTACAAACGAAAATGCATTAAAAGTTTGTGACATTAGTAAAGCCTGGTTTTGAAGTCTCTTTCACCTCGATTGAGACAGCGAAAGAAGAGAGAAAAGAAACCCTGGTCAGGAGCTTAACGTGTCAACCAAGTTTCCCAGGACTTATCCCTCGCGCATTGTACCAAAAATTTTTACATTTGATCGTTTCGATTGCTAAGCATCCAGGTACAGTGAATGCATAGAAGGCTCTCTCGCAGTGTTGAAGAAAATAATAGCCTCTATTGGAGGCCAGGTTTCTCTCCAACTTAAACTCAGAACGAGTTTGAGAACCCTGGAAACGAGGTGGAGTTGAAGGGCGTTCATCTCGTGCGCATGCGCACCTTAATTCTTCTTTTGGTCCCCTTCGAACTCCTCCCACACAGGCTCATTCTCGTCCCCAGAGCCCGTCGTTTCTTGGTCACGTGGTCGGAAAACGAGGGGCAGCCACTGGAACCACTAATCGGTTTCAAATTAAGCCGATTGTTTCTGGCGACGAGAATGACACAGGCTAAGAAAACAAGATTATCAAACATAGTAGATGTCCGGATAAGCTTGCATAGCCTAAACCGTCCTAAAAGCATCCCTGGCCGGTGCAGCCAATTCAGGGCAGTTGGCAAAGTCAGAGCAATGAGCTATGTAAAAGCATACTTAGTAAAAGGATTTGATTTGACACCGCTTTTACTCATGTAAAACTGACCCAATAAGAAAGGCAGAGAAACAGATCAGCACAGTTTAACGTACCCGGTAGTTTCGGGTTGGATCTCTCCAGGTCGTTTAGCAGCGCTGTATAGGTTGTTGGCTGATCTCCTTCGCCTTCTAGAGTGAATAAACAGAAAACAGCAAGAAAAATTACTAAAATCAATTTCACTTTTCCAACTGAAAAATGCAAGCGGTCTGAATGGGCAGATAAAAAGTAACCAACCCAAATATGGAATAAGTTTCCCATGGGAGTTGTCACATTTTAAAAGTTTAAAAACTGGTTTACCTGACCAAAGATTACAATCTGGGGTAACAGACGATTAAAAAAGTGCAATTTAAAGAAAACACCTTCGCCCTGAATTATCGATTCCACAATTTGTATCATTCTATTCGCACTCCTTTACCGACACAAACAAAAATTTATTGTGTACTGGGGCCCGTTTCTCAAAAGTCCCGATGATTAACGGGCCCGTAAAGCTGTTGTTCTGTTGTTGTTTACATGCAAGATAGAAGTTTCAATAGTTTTGCATCTAACATGATAAAACTATCAGTTAATGAAACAAAATGGAGTATTTTGCTATCCAGGACCCGCGCTTTAATTCTTTTTATTTTGATTTGAATATTTGATTTCGGGCCCCAAAAGTTATCGGGACTTTGGAGAAACGGGCCCCTGCAAACTATTTCAAATATATAAATAAAATATATAGAAAAATACATGTGTATCATAAAAAAAGCGAACATGCATCAGGTCGGGTTCTTGGAAGCATCTATAGAAAATTAGTTCACTATCTACAAACGGAGTTGGGGCACGTTTAGAAAAAGCTGGGCAATACCGTGCGGGGAATAGACCGAACGAATGACAGTGATTGCGACATGAAAGTAAGCCGTAAATCGGCTTGGTTTCTAGCCGCTTGCTGTTCGTAAATCGCGCTCCCCTTTTGCCTCGTACCACAGATCAGAGCAGAGGCCGGAGACACGGCGGGACTACGTCCTGCTTTTATCGGCGACTACAAAAGTTAAGCATTGAAGACTTTGGTTTTCTTTCCAGCGAGAGTGTGAGTTCTAAGTGAGTGTTATTTTGTGGTGAGGGTTTTAACTTTCTGCAACATACACTGAGTTAACCCATTAATTGAAAGCGCTAGAATGCTGCTGATTCAAAATGTTTGTGGGATGAAAAATCGCAGGGCGTTTATGCGACTTCAATGGAACTTACTTTCAACCTTAACGAGCACAAAAACTTCTCTCCCCTTGAGGAATCTGTGAGCGTATTGAGTGGGAAATTCATGCAGATTTTTAATGTCGCCGTCTTCATCAGACAAATCCAAAGTTACTATAAAGCAGAGAAGCACAAATCAAACACGCAATTAATATTGACCGTTTAAAATAATAATATATGTACGTTAAAGCAATATATAGAGATTACATGAAGAGCAGGGTGACAATTATACAATTTTTGTTTATTTTGAATTAACAGTTAGTCAGTAAATGGATGGAGAGAACTATGATTGTGGTGGAGAGTGGTCAAACTGAAGGAAATTAAAGCAATCCTAGATCGGCAGGCGGCGCACTTGAATTACGGTAAAAATCCGTGAGCGTAAAAGACCTTGGTTTTTAAGAACCTGTTGGGCTGATTAATTTGCCAGTTAGGCCTCCTCTATACAAAAACCTGTTTACCCTAAAATTTGAAACAGGTTCTTATTTTCTAAAATCTATACAAGAATTCTGAACACTTAAGCAATAAGATAAGTCAACGTCCAAGATCCTCGTTGGAGACAAAGGTGCCTTTATTTCTCGGCCATGAAAATAGCAAACAATTGCAAGTCACTACAATCAAAATAACTGAGACTAAAGAAAACAAATCCATCCACAGACTTGATTTTTCTGGCTCAATTGATCCATGGGGGCAGCTACCCCCTGCCCCAACCCCCCCGCTAGCTACGGCTCTGCTGCAATTGTAACGGTTTACACAGGTGTTACCTAGTATAAGGAATGAGCTGAATACCACTAAATATTCTCAGCTACAATGTTCCGGTTTTTTTTGTCTTAAGAAAACAAGAACCAATTTACGAACCTAAATAGCCTAAATTTGTGCTAATTAACATTTATGTAAGAAGATGTTCAGGCTAACTTGCTAGCTTGCTAACGCACTACCGCAGTGCGTAGAGTTGTTCATATTAGGTGTTACTTTCCAACAAAATTGTAAATACAGTAGTCACGTGCGCGCGAAGGTAATTGAGGCGAACAAGTCAATATTCGTATTAGGATCTTTACGTAAGGAAGGAATGTCCCAGGGGGAAGTAGATCACCTTTTTAACGCAATAGTTTTACCAAATTTTTGTTACGCTCTGCCGGTTTATGGTGCCTCAGATTCAGACCTTTCTGTAATCCAGAATTTTTTAGACCGGTGTATGAAAAGAAAGTTTATGTCCAAGAATGTAAATATCAGGGACTTGCTAGAGAAGGCGGACAAGACACTCTACAAAAAAGATCGAATGACCCCGAATGTCCCTTCTTCCAGTTTATACCTAAGGAAAAGAACACGAGGTACAATCTTAGAAATACGTCAGTCTCTGTCCCTAGAATCTACACTGACAGGTTTAAGAACGTTTTTAGTAACAGAATAATTTTTAGATATGATATGTAAATAGTTTTTTGAGTTTATATTGTAACTTAGGATATGTAATTAAATCTTAAGAAATAAAGATTATTATTATTATTATTATTATTAACTTGGGAAAATGTTTACCATACGTAAACGTCAGTGTGAAAGGTTTGAACCCAGGAGTCATTTCAAAAGTAAGACTCTGAAGATGACTACCGCACAGATTGTCGAAACGTCAGTCACTGTCAGGACTACGTTCAGCCGGACGATCAAACTCAACCTACTTTCGTAAACGTTAGTGCTGCACATTCTGGACATTCCCGGCTTAAACGTTTCTACGACCAGGACTTTAAAAAGATACGGAGCAAATTTTTATTCGTTTTATCCTTTGAAAGGGGTGCCTTCACGATGGATCAGTTAAGTCAAAGAGCTTCAAAGCAGCAAGTTGGTGAAGTTAACACTTAAAACTAGAACGGACGGCCGAAAATAAACAGTGAGCCAACTTGTCATCAAACATTCAGGCAGTTCCGGCTTGCTAACACACAACTGACAGTGCTACAGAAGGGACAACTACTGCATTGTTCGTTTATATGACAAGGCTATGTCACGGCCTGTTTACATCATGGACACTTGTCTAGTAACGTGTTCATTTAATACAGCGAGAATATTGATTAAATATAAGGCAACAGAGTGAGAAAGGGCATGATAACGGCATGATAAACGGTTAGACAATAAGGGTCGAGATATCATGGGATTGAGACCTGTCCTTCGCGTTCGAGTTGAGTGCTGTTGTTACACTGTACTGTGTGAAGTAAACTTTTATACTCCACTTTAGTTGTTACCATTTCTTTTGTCACTGATTTTATGCCGCCAAAAACAAAGAACTAAGTCTGCATGACCTTATGTACAGTAGATGCAGTTAGTCAAAGCGAAATTCCTATCCTTCAAAGCCCGAAACTTGCCTTAAGCTAATTCAGGCTACAGGCAGTTTTACGGCGAGACTGATCGGCCGCACACCGATGATACAACACTGTTTCCAAGTATTCTGATGTAAACACAAATTTATTTAACATTGAGTACTCTTGAAACGCCGATTTACACCTCATTATATGTGTGTATTAGAAAAACCCTGGCAAAATAGAACTAATAAAGTGTAAACAAACGGAAAATAAACCAACCTCCTTTTTGACATCCACAACGTCTTCTTAGGTTGTCCAGCAAGTTTACCGTCACGCAGTTTGGATTAAACAATTCTTCTTCGTTGTCTGCATCGAAAAGCAATTAAGACAAACTTCTTCAAGCTTTACAATGAACTTACATCAAATAATTCGCAGTTAGATCTCAAAAACGTACCTCCAAACTTGACGGTTATGAAAGACATATCATGAAGACTATTTTTCCGCTTTTGTACGTAGTTTTTGGTTCGGGTAACGAAGTGATAACAAGTTTATTCGCCGCTTTTTTTAATCCCATAGGAACGAGGTTGGTTTTAAATTGGCTTAACAATTAAAGTCGCTCAAAGAATCTCTTGCTTGAACGCATTTTAATGAACTTGAGCTTCAATGAAAGTGATAATAAAAGCTTTGTTTAAAGCGATTTTGTTAATATTTCGTCAATAAACTTGCTGCTGGGACGGAAGCAGCGTGTGGCCCGTCTGGGAAATATTTCCTCGCTTTGTATAAACCGTAAACTATCATTCATGTCGCAGGCGAGGTCTACAACCTTCAAACGGCCTTTAAACCCACTCAAGCCTTTAGCTGGTTCAGAAAGGGAGGTGAAAGCAAACTGCTTGTACCAAGTGCTTATTTCTCTTAGCAGGACACCTTTTTAGTTTAATCGCCTCTTTTAGTCAATCAATCAATCCGGAATCAATCGTTCAGAATAATCGGAAGTGGCCCTCGAGTAAAAGGGATTGGAAACTAGATTCAGAGTATGCGTCAGCAAGAGCCGATCGGCTCCTGGTGTCAGTCCATCTGAGGGCACGTTTTTCAGTAGAATCCAAATAAGATTCTCAATCTCAGATTCTTTGAATTTATTTACAGTGGAACCTCGATATAAGTGCCAAGGGACTGGCAAAATTGGTTCGCTATAGCGAGGTTTCGTTGTATCGAGTTACTTTTCCATATATTTTACTATCACATGGGGTAAAGAAAATCGTCCGTTATACTGATAGGTTCCACTGTACTACGAAAGTAGACGGCGAATAAAGTCGTCTATCCTTGCCCCTTTTCCCTGCCAGTAGGGTACGCTCATTTCCGCAAGGGACATTTCACGAAACGTCTCCCCATGGCGAGAAACGAGGAGGGACTAATGTATTCTCAGGTTATGACGAACAAAACGAAGAAAACAATATTTGCCCAATCCAGAGACGAGGGAGACTGAACGGTCTCAAGTTTTCACGGAGAGAAATGCACAGATTATGTTGTTGAATTCAACCAGGTATTCAACAGTCTGGCTATGGATTTTCCTTAAAAAGTTCTTGGACCAACAGCAAGTGGTCGTAAAGAACTATTGCATAAATCATAGGCCCTTTCTAGTAGATGTGCGGGAAGATAAACGTAACAGATTGACCTTTATTTTGTAGTTTAATTCCAATTTTCACGGAGGCTTAAACTGCGATCTCCATCACCTTAATCTGAAAATTACACTCCTTAGAGACAATCCCGTTTCAGCTTTTTAGGCGAAAATAAAAGCCGTGTATCTGTCGGTATGTCCGTGTGTTTATCAACCTCGTCCCCACCTCCAAAGCCAGGGAAAAGCGCACTGGGGACGAGGTTGTCTTTTTATGGCACACCCTCTGTCGAGGGCCCTTGTTCGCTGGCTGTACCCCTATGCAGCGGTTCTTTGTCTTGAAACGTAACGCCAGCCTGACAACAAAAATAACGACTCTGTGGGACACTTTTAAACAAGACATCGTTACAAATTTACAATTGATAAAACTTTTAATTATGCATGAAAAATGCATTGTTTTTCATTTTCTGGATATACAAAATACTTTAAGATGTACGTTTAGAACGAGTGATTTTCATTTACAGAGGACCAGGCGCGCTGCCTCTCTTTTCCGGTGATAAAAAATAGACAACTTGTTGAGCGTGTTCGACTGGCTGCCGACAAAATTAGTTCTACCTTTTGCCTTTTTGGGGCAGTTTGTCCCACCCCCCCACCTTACTCTCTTCAAACCCTTCCACTGTTTTAAAATGATCTAAGTTGACAGTAACTCATATGCCCGGTTAGCAGTTAACCCAGGTTTATCACTAAGTGGCTGGCTTTGACCAATTCAGCCAAGGTTTTTTGACTATTTCTCGAGCACTCGAATTGTGGAGCGGATTAACGCCCCCCCCCCCATATCCCATGGAAAGCAGTCTCTGACTACTAGAAAACACCGTATTCCAACTACTAATTTGATAGGTTCAGTGTAACACCTGAGGTTAACTAGTTCTAACTAAGGCAAGCCTCGCGTAAGGTTAGACCACCCTCAATGTCAAGACTTAGTGGTCGCTCAGTCAATAACAACAAATGTTTGTGTACATTATCATTAGATACCAATACATTCCTTAAGTTACATTTTTTGAATTGTCAAATATTCAAAGCATTAAAAAATCTGTTCCAGTTTGAGGGATTTCGAAATTAAATTTACGAAAATTGAACCCGTCTTTAAAAAAAGACCAATTTTTACAAGTAAATTACAATGTTTATCTATAAAGTATGAGACTATAAAACTTCTGTCATTTGCTGAAGAAAACAATGTAAAAAAGGGAACAAGATTAAATATTTTTGACCTAAAAACTAAAAATTTAGTTAGAAAAAGTTCTTGGCATTATAGGCCACGATAAGAATAATTAATTTAAAAATACCATAACTTTAAATAACAATTGTTTAAATTATTTTTCAATACCATTTCATAGCACTTCCATTCACCACCGTGGGCATAAAAATATTAATTTAAAGGATCAAATATAACACTTATCGCATCTTTCTTAAGGCGCTACACATTTATCAGACATGCCCGGTCATACCAGTCAACTCCAAGAGAGAATTCCAATAAATCAGGGCTATTCAACTAGATCGGTCGATTCATAAATAGTATGCAAACCAGTGATAAGTTTGGCGAAATTTCGACAATTTCAAGTTGAGTGGTCTGGTCTGCCAGCCCTGACTCTTCGCCCTAGAAAACAGTTTTAAGTATCTTCTTTTATATACCTTAGTTTACTGTAGAATGGAATTATATTCTACATCAAAAATGCTTAATTTGAGCCACAATAGAAGTAGTTAAGTAAGCTATATACAAGAGTATGAGATAAACGCCATACATCCGGGGTACTTTGAAACCCATCAAAGGAATCACAATGGCGGACGAGCTAAGACTGGTGGCGAGGAATCCTGCGGAGATTATGTACTGATTATAGTTGTGACGTAACTGGATAGAGAAGGAACAAAAGAAGATTGTTGTTACATAAATTATTGAACTAGATACAAATGTCATTTCAAAATGTCTTCATTTGAGTTCATAATGTTTGCTTTCATATTTAAATTCAATATTTAACCAATAACAGGATCAATTTGCACAAAAATATGAATTCTGAAGGATTCTGGTAGTTGTAGGCAGATCTCCTCATTGTGCAAAATAGGCGTTTGAACAAATTGTCGTTTAAAAACACTAAAGCCACTTTCAGCACAGAATGTAGACAAAACTGAGAAAGCACAACTGTTCAACACTTTTCCTGTAACTTCAATGGGCAGCAAAAATTGTCGTCAACTAGGGCTTGTATATTTCAAAGAACATAACAATCTGGATCCCTTCGACTTCCCATTCAAAGTCGGGTTGTTTAATGAAGTTTCTAACATGTAGCTTAAACAGCTGCACAACATTTTTTAAAGGGACTGAGGGAGGGAAAGCCTTCTTTTTCCCTTTTGCTAACAGATAGTGTCGGCTAAAGTGGCTTGCTTGCCTCGCTCCTAGGCCTCAGTATTTCCGCGCGGCCTATTCATTTCGGGTCACGTGGTCTGAGCGACACGTCACCGAGATGCATTGACCCAGAAGGCCTGGAAAGACTCCGTACGGGGACTAGAAAAGTGACTTGCACGTACTGTTTTTTTTTTGTGTGGTCGCAGGCTCAGTCGTTTTAGGCGATTACGTCCAAACGTCAGCATTGAATTTTTCCGCAGTACTATGTATACGAAACCGAGATAAATATGCATTATTGAAATAGATCACCTTGATAGCTATTTGCGGGGCATACGATACTGTATAACTTTATCTTTTGTTCATAAATAAATTATCAAATGAACAAACATGAGCTACTTACCGGTATTGCATGTCCACGTGATATGGTGAGGTATGTACAGGAGATACCGATACCTAATAGCATATCTAAAGGGAGTTAAGAACTATTACAACTGAGGAGTAATCATACACAAACACGTTCGAATTGACGTTACTTTATGTACCACGTCAGTTGATCGTGTTAAACTCTGGTTATTGACCTGATTGATCAATTGACCACTCCAGAAAATACCATAACATACCATAATGCTCTTTGTTTGTCAACCCAAAATTTTGCATAAGCATTGTCTTCAGTTTCTCTTGGGAGTTAAAATGGCCGCAAGAGAAACTGAAAACAATGCTTATGCAAAATATTGGGGTGACGAACAGAGCATTATGGTAAGTTATGGTATTTTCTGGAGTGGTCAATGTCGCGATGTTATTGATCGATGTTATTGGTCGTCTATCAGTTAATCCACGTGTTTTTGGCTATGAAGAGCCTAATGTCGTCGCTCGCTTTCGTGAATTCGTCGCTCAAAAACGTCGACTAGTGAGCAAGTCGAAAGTTCCTTTTCGTCGTTCTCTTGCGTTTTTGAAAGGATACTAAGCAAAGGACCTCCAAAACAAGCTGATACACCCATACGAGAAAACCCCTGTCTCGCCATGGTAGTGTTGGATACTAAATCTGAGGAATTAACCAAAACAATAGTTAAAAACACTCACGTTCACACACACGTTCGAGAATGGTACTGACTGGGCTGTAGTGTTACTGACCATTCAAATGAAACCTCTTTAGCAAAACTATTGTACAGTACAGCCAAGAGGGTGGACAAATTCAGTTGGAAAGGTAACGTTATTCAGTTAAACACTAATACGCTGGAACCTCGATTTAACGAAACTCTATAACGAAGTCCACGGTATAAAGACAAATTTCTCACCCCAGGGAAAGTAAAATAAACGAAAAAGAACCTCGATATAACGAAACCTCGTTATAGCAAACATATTTTGCAAGTTCCTTGGCCGGAGCTTATCCCGGTCTCCTTAACATGAAGTATGCCTAGGAGTATCGCTACTCTTTCCTGGACGGTATGCTGGTCAATCGCACGGTTACCACAACAGCCGCCCCCCATCAACAGCAGTATGTCGCTGGTACACATTTATACACCTGGGTGAACAGAGGCAAAGTTGACTAAAGTTCCTTATCTAATGAAACAACGCGACGGGCGAGGCTTGAACCACGGACCTCCAGAACCACTACACAGGCCTCCACAAGTAAAAAGTTAAGTTGTTAGTTATTGAAAGGCAAGAAACTTACCACCGATGCTGTTTCCCCAGGCTAGAAAAGTCAGGCCAAGAATAGCATCGCTCATACCGGACACGATACCAAAGGTCTGAAAAACAAACATAACATGCGACGCATCCTTCAATCTAACTCCCGTCTCGCGGCTAAGTTGTTAGTTACTAGCCGAGTACTTTGGTCGGGGTAATTATGTTTCAAGAACATTGAAAGGGAGACCCAGGTTGTACTTAAAATCATCTTCATGAGCAAGTTTAAGAGTTTAAGTATACACCTTTATCACGTGACTATTATTCGCGCTTTTGATGTTTTCGGGTCAAGGACGTTGCAACCCCCTAAACCCTAATAAACACTTCCTATAGGCGAATCTTTGTTTACACTTTTTGCCTCATTAACATATGCTTATCACTATCTGAAGACGCTAATAAAATAAAAACTCTGAATATTGAAAGAGCATAACAGTTTCAGTTATCCCTGAAAATTTGAGCCCAAAACACCTAATGGTTTCGGAGAAATTCTCTTCTGAAAACTGGAAATTTTACAGAGAATGTATGGCTCATTAACTTTTTTGCCACACAGCAATTTCGCAGTTTTTGATTGCTGATATTTCCCTCAATATTGCTCGCAAAGAGCTGAAAATTGCAAAAATTGCTCCACTTAATCAGCTCTTTCAACTTTTGCATTTAGTTCGTATATACGGCCACGGCTTCTGTGAGTTAAGTCGTATGCTAATGAGGAAAAATGTAAACAATGACGTCAGCAAAGATTCGCCTATAGAAGTATTGTCAAGAGGTTGTTAGAGTGTCAACTAAATTCATCTTATCTGATCGATTCCTTAATTCTCGTGACCAAAATATTTTATGACGCAAAGATATTACAAGGAGAAAATGGTGCAGGGCGGATCACTCTTCTCTTTAACGGTTAATTATGCAACTTCACCTGTAGTACGTTCACAATCTCGTTCGCTGTCGTGTAGATCCAGATAACTGATACAACGAATGCCAAGTAAGCGAACAGCTGAAAAGACAAAACAAGCACTTTACGATTTCTGCCAGGAAAGTAATTGTAACTTCTTGAAATTACAATCCCTTCCATTCTTATGATGCCCGCGATACTTTCTATCCCAGAGTACATGTTCTTACTAAGTAGAGACTTTGAATTCACTTTGTTTTACAGCTCTTACAGACATTACGTACAGTGTGTATTGTATAGCTCGATTTGAGCGCATAATCTTATTGCAAATGGCACATCGTGTAACACTAAACCAAAAGTCGGCTGTCACGGCATATCCTGCGTCCGATTTTAATTCAGCGGAATCTGAAACAAGTAAAATCAAATCAAATTGACGATCTATGTTTTGCTTTCTTTGAGGATAAGGGAAAAATTTTCCAGAGGCCAGTGAGGGTTACTTTACCTCGATGTTGCTAATGAAGTGAAAGTATTAGTAAAGACTAAAAAGTCCACAATATATACTGTCAAAGCTTACTAAACTGCGTCTGGAAATTTTAATAGGAGGTTCTAAAACCAATAAACCTTCCAACGTTTGCTTGTACAACTCTGCGAGTTCATTTTACAGACAGTTTCTCAGCCGCGCTGGGACATTTCCTACCGCTTCAAGGGGAATTCAATTTTATTACTGAATGCTGTTTGGGGCTGAAGATACTTACAAAGTGGCCAGATGGCCGTCTGTCACTCCTAGTTGTCATCGCAACAATGACAGCAAGTAGAAGTCCACCACACAGCGCCAACGCCCACACAGGAAACCTTCCACCAATCATAACACCACTAACTGAGGATAACAAGAAACCGAGTAGGGTCAGGATTAACATACACTAACTTGGCCTCTGCTTCTCCAACAAATCAACATCTGAAAAGTTACAGTAATTCACTTACTTTCCAAGGATTTGTTCATTTAAAGTAAAATATAAACAAAAGAGCCGTGTAATTGTAATTCTGCAGATAAAGGGCCACGCCAGAAACTTAGTTTTTTTGGTAAGTTTTTAAAACACGCGCAAGGGGAACACGCGAGAGAGAAGCCTCCTCTCCTTTCCTCCCCTCGTGCGCGCGCGTGGTCTCGAAATTTGTCCCCTTGCCCTAAAAAAACCGGGACTTGCTACGCAGTCTACTAAAACGTTTGGAAAACAATTGCACAAAAAACACAGCACTCTTGTTCATGTTTTACTTTTACATGAACATTTCCTTGAATTACGTTTCAAAGTGCCACGTAGCTCGCTGGAATTTTTTCCCGTTGATTGATTGATTATTCACCTATTAGCATTTAAAACAGGAGAGCCGTGGGCAGGAGCCGATTACTTGCTCGAGAAAAACTACGAAAGAACATAACAGACTAAAGGCTGCGAGAGCCACATTTCTTGTAAATCAAAAATAAAATGACTATTCGTGAGGCAAATCATAAACGAGCCCTTTCATACACATACCACGATGAATAGACTTTTCCACGGTTTTTTTTTTTCAACTTTTGATAAGGACAAGTTAGGGAAAATCCGTCGACTCCTGGAAAGAACGCCTTCAAATTAGTAAAATGGCCAAGTTTGACGGTGATTTCTGGAAAACTAACGAAGTCGCAGCTCCTCAAAGTCGCGAAATTTTACAGACGTTTGTAATGTGGGAGAACAAATTTGCCCCCCCCCCCCATGCAAACGTCTGTAAATTCTGGCAAATTTGCGAAGCTATATCTTCGCAACCTCGTCCCCAGGGCGCTTTTCCCTGGCTTTGGAGGTGGAGCGGGAAAAGGCCCTGGCATCGGCCGGTCACATGACCACCAAACACCCACAATTTGTGGGTGTACTAAATTAGCATACGATAAACAAAACACCGAAGATGGCAGGTAGACCAGAGTTTTTCCTGCCCCACCTCAAAGCCAGGGAAAAGCGCCCTGGGGGCGAGGTTGATATCTTCGCTCGATTAAGACCTATCACCTTCATACTTGGCAAGTATGCTCACTAATATGAAGGCGCTCTTTCCAGTTGTGCTGACGAATTTTCCCTAACTTGAAGGGGTCTATTAATATCTTTCATTATAGGCAACGTCTACCAACCTTTTGTTGCAACAACAGCAAATACTGGCATTGTTAAGCATTGTAGTACGTTTAACCACTTGTTCCAATTATGATCTTTTTTATCATAGTCTACCACTGGAATGGTTAGATTTAGAAAAAATACAGCAGGAACCTGCGGACAATACACAAACTTGTTATCTTAAAACATTCTGTGGTGCTCTTAATGTGAAGATAAAACCGTAAACTTCCGCTTACAAGTCCTGGGCTTATACAACTTCGTAAAGGGTTGTAGGTGGGCTTATAAACGGATAAGCTTATATGCGGGAGGGCTTATGACCGGACTTAAGAAAAAACGTTTCAAAATAAGCTACGTGGGTAGTAGTGCTTATCAAAATACACTTTAAAATTTGCTCGCTTTTTTAAGCTTGAAAACGTCGTAAAAAAATCGAAATGATTTCAGTAAAAGCTACAGGGGTATGGGAGCTTATAAACGAATGTATTTTTTTGTTTACCGGTAGATGGGCCTATGACTTGGGGGGAGTTATCAGAGGAAGGTTACGGTATTTCCACACAGGAAACAAGAATTATATGAGGTAACTGACAACTAAAGAACGCAGCCAAAACTTTCGACTGTCTCCTCGAACCTGATTTCTCAACCGTTTGATTAAAACATAATATGCTCTTCTAGAACTCCGAATTACATAAAAACTGGCGCTCATTGTCGGCAAACAAGGAGGAAGAGTGCAGACAGACAAAATATACGAGCTTGTAATAAGAAAGAGATGGAGAAACGTGACAATATTCTTACCTTAAATACAATAAAAACCCTCCAGAGATTGCCACTTTGATTCCATTCTTCTCTATCAAAAGGTTCCAGTCCTTGCAGGAACTTTCGCCACTCACTGATCTTTTGTTTTCTGGCCAAGAGAGGTGATCTTTCAGCTAAAAGCCAAGTTGACGCAACAATTTATTATATAGTTTCAATGATATAAAATACATCACTGTCAGCTGTGAACAACGAGAACAGCTGACTTTCTTGAGGATGGAGATTGGTCACTCCCTCCTTGCATTGTGTACGTTCGAATGCTCTAGGGCGCTTTTCATTTAGTCAAAATTTCCGGAATTTCTGGTTCGGCGGTAAATGGAACACGTATCGTCGGTTCGTCCCACTGGAAAATTCCCAGAAAAATTGGAAAATCTAAAAAGGTGGGCCCGTTTTCCCGGTTGGAATTTCCGAACGGAGGTCGTGTTCCATTTACGTTTCTCGTAGTTTGTACCAGTTCCAGGTCCACGGTCGGGCACCGCGACGTACCGGGGTTTAAGACCAAATGGAACAACTTTTCACCAATCGGAAATTCCACTTTTGCTCCCACCGAAATTTCCGGGTTCTTTTCCTAAATGGAAAGCGCCTCTAGTCTAAGAAAACAGCCGTCATTTCGCGACGCACCACTGGTTTTCCCACGAAATGACGTCTGAGAAACGAGCGCAGAAATTCCATACTGATGACGTGTTACTTCCCAGATCTGGGTAGTGCTTCTGATTGGTTGAAAATTTGCTTTAACCAATCAGAAGATATTGGCTGTTTTCTCAGGCTACGACCGTTCAAGCCAAGCAGGCTTTCAAATCAATAACTATAAAAAGAAAGGGAGTCAGAACGGGAAGTTAATTGTCGGTTGGAAATATTCTTTTTAACAATAATCCCATGCAAATCTTGCTCCTGCGAAAATGTGACAAAGTCAGCCTCCGAAAGTAAGTAAGTTAGTACAAAAATTCCGAATATCTTAGACGAATAGAACGGTTATTCAGAAATTTTTTCTCGAGCTTTAGGCTAAATTTCTTGGCAATATTTGCTCCTTCGAACAGTTTAATAGTTTATGGGAAAAAGTCGTTAGGTGCATGCCCCTGACAAAGGTGAGTGATTGATTAGTCTAAAGGGTGAAAGACGGGTAGCGCTCTTACCTGAGGCAGGACAAGAGAGAATGCTCACTCTCTCTTGCTTAGGAATATGGTGAATAGCGGGAGCAAATAGTGTGTTTTCTGTAGCAAACATAGCATCTAAGGAACAAAATAAAACCAGTTCTGTTATTAAAAATAAACATAGAACCATCAAACACATGTTTACTTCAATTAATCCGGCCGTGGAGCGGCAGAAGCGAAATGTAGTGTGGGTCAAATTGTGTGGTGAACGCAATCGTTAGAAACACGTTAACATGAAAAACAACAATTTATAAGTTGAACAAGACGCACGAGTGCGTAACCCGGCCTTCTTTTCGTTTATAAAATGATAGAGCGCCGGGGGAAAATGTGCACTATGCAGTAATGTACCACAACCCATATGAACTTTGATGATGAATTGACGATGAATAAATGGAAACAAAATACTACCGGCCAGCAAATCAGACTGGAAATTAGACTCGAACGTTCCAAAGGGGTGTACTTGACCATGACTGCATAACAATGTTTTGCTTCAAAGTAGTGTTGCAGCTAGTTTTCTTTTTCTTTAAATTAGCATAAGCTTCAGTCACAGTCTTAGGTAGTAAATTAATATTTTGAGGGAAAAATCTTTGAAATAACACCCTTTATGAAGAGGAAGAGAACATAATGGTTGGAATAATTATGCCAGGATTTTAAATTTGTTCTGGTTATTGAAGTGTTTATTGTACACGCTAAACTACAAAAAACTAAAAACCCAGATCTTCCCATGAGTAAGATCTTTATTCATATTATTGTCATTCTCATACAGACACTTCAAAGACAAACTACCGGCATCTTCTTTTAGTTAATCATCATCAGAAAACTTCGAAAAGTGTTGCTGCACTTATCGTTTGATTTGGGATCAAGTTCATCTTCTCTGAAAAAAAAGTAAATAAGTAAAGGATATGTCAATATTTCATTGCCTTGTAATTTATTCAAAAACAAGCAAAGAAGTAACCACAGAAAACCCAAACCTATACCCTTGTGTACCTCGTTGAGGATAATCCCGAAACCAACTTAAAATACAAAATATTATAATCGATTTGTCGATCCTTTTATGCATCAGTCAATTCCAGCTGCGCCCAGCCCCCCTCCCCCCGGGCTACTGCGGGGCATTTGCCCGCCTTGTCAGTCCCAGGGGTGGGGCATTCGCAAATTTTTCGCTGCCCGGAGGCCGGGTATTTGCCAAACCCGGGGCCAAACCCGAGCTTTTAACACGCACGCGGTTTCCTTTCAGCATATAACCACACAGAGGATTTTACTGCAAAAACAAGCAGAGCGGCTCATTTGTCAAGGACGGGAAAAAATTGAAGAGGTTTGTGAAGGCATGTTCTCGATTTTATGCATGCTTTTCTTCAGTGCTTATCAAGGCAGAATTACATAGCGGAACTCGGGAGCTATCGACGTGAATCAACGTTTTTTTTGGTTATTGAATCAAGTTCTTCTTGATATTATTTGAAGAAAATCCTTTCATATTTATAAAACTATTCATGGCGGTAAACTTTACAGCGCACTATTAATTTTAATGTCAATAATTTTATAACAATACTGATATCATAAACTGGTGTCGTCACGGCGTGAAGTCTTAATTAGAATCCTCGCGCTATTACAAAGGAAGACGTTAATTGAAACAAAAAATCGCACATTAAAATGCTTAAAATGGCACTGCTCGACTGTTGTATCAATGAAAAATGTTGTAGTGTTGACGGAGGACGGGGCATTTGCCCTCTTTTTTCGTCCCCACCCCAGGGGATTTAACAGCTCAAGAGTCCCCACCCCCGGGAATTTGCCATCCAAGTCAAAAAAAAAAAATGCTAATGCCGCCGGGGCTGGGCGCAGCTGGAATTGACTGATACATTAATTGCAAGTTTGACTGATGTACAGTTAGCTGAGCACAGCAAAGAGGAAAATTTCTAGCATAGATAATTTTGAAATTTCTAATAATGTACGTTGGATCGATCAAAATGGAGTTTTGCAAGATCGAAATTCGATAGTAAGCAATCGCCCATTTTTTAAAAAGCTATAATAAGCTTACATGTAATCTTTGATTTAATTTAACAATGAGACGTCGTTTGATCGATCAAAATCATGTCGAATTTTAGCATCAAACAACCCTACGTGCCGCTTCCGTGCGAGCTCGATACAAGTTAATCCATATATGCCAAAATAAGTCAAAGAATATTTCTTTCCATCGAAATAGTAAGTTTCCGTTTTTATACCGAGAAAGCCGGGAAGCACGAGACTTGGACCAAGCACAAACCTCTGCGATGAACAGTCAGAGTGGTTGTTTGTTTTGATGAATGAAAATTAATGGACCGAAACGGTAATTTACTGCCACTTTCCTGCAACTAGGTACAAACTATGCTATGCTACTAATATTAAATCAAAGCAATTTCTCTGCTTTTCAATTTTCTAATGTGTCTTACTGTTTTGCGATAAAAGCTATGAAGAATAAAATTTCTAAGGTGTTTGCAGTGACTTGTGTGTTTGTACAGATCGAACAGTCAAGTTGTACAATTTAGCACGAAACGTTAAAAGGTCCATACGTTTTATAGCCTGCTACACAGCCGTTTTTAGTGTCGTCACGAAACGCTCCTCCCCACAAGCCGTTAGTGGGGAGGAGCGTTGCGTGACGACTCTAAAACCGGCTGTGTAGCAGACTATACGTTTTACAAAACTTCTTCTTCCTTACAACTCGGTACACGGTTACTCGCCAAAACAAAGCCCAATAGTGTTTCTTCACCCGCTATATAAATTCTCGTGACTTGTGTAAACATAAAAAGTGAAAATTACCCACCTTTTTAGCATTTTTTTCTTCTCGCAAACAGCGATCGCAACGCCGATCTCCATTAAACGGATCGAGCCACTGTGTTTGTCTGACAGTTCCGGGATACATTATCCTCTAGACAACACATATCACTAAACATTTCGAGCAAAATAATAGTCGATCTCTCATAGAGGTAGCCTGAAATTCATCCGATTGCTTCGAGTCGTTTTCTCCTCTCAACAACTGAGGGAGTAATAACGACTCGAAGTAATCGGATAAAATTCAGGCTATCATAGAGGCAACAAAACCACAACGTTAACGCCACCGACTCATTCTCGACCCCAGTGCTTACGGGTTTGGGAATGCGCGTACCCTCTTGATCTCTCTCCTCTACAGGGGCAGAAGAGCTCTGGGTCGAGATTGGCTACCGACTGACAAAAAAGCTGCCTTTTGTTCTCGACAACACGTCAAGGAGATTTTGCCTCTAAGCCAATGAATTTGCCGGAAATCGATCACGTGATATTCCGCCAGTACAGGCATGCGCTTTAAAGAGCAGAGGGCGATTCGACGACGAAGGAAAAACCCAGGCCATTTTAAAACCCGTCTCTTCCTAAAAGAAAGACCGGGTATAGCGTTCCTTGATTTTCCATGTTGCCCTCATACAGTGGGAGAAAATTAGAGAAAGACCATTGCGTATTTAATCATATCAGATCATATTAACGCAAGATCCTGGGTGCAAGAACGAGTGAAGAACTGAATAGAAAAATGCTAATCGTTCTTGATTTAAGTAAGGGAACATTTTTTGCGTGTTGTTTGCAAAATCTGGCGGGTTAATTCTAGTCAGCCTCAACGTTCTTTTTATACTAAAATAGGGACCTTAAGATCTGAGGACGGCGAGGGCAGCGAAAACGTCGCTGAGTGAATTCGCTTTCTTTCAATCTCCATCGAGATTATTCCAACTCACTTAATTTCTGAAACGTAGGAGAACGTTACTGGAGCTGAATCCCTAGGAAAAATATCAAAGTTCACAAAGAGAAAGAAGAATTTTGTCGTCGCTTGTTTACTTCCTCCATAAAACGTGAAAATAGACATTTTTACGTCGAAGTCGTGCAGTGACACCCAAAGAAATGCACAATAAACGTGTGATGCAAGTGCGAAGCTGTTGTTTTGTTTATTAGACTGCGAGCAGTAGTAAGGGAGAGTGCACGCGAGTGCGAGCGTTGAGCGGCGAAGCCGCGAGACGCGAGAAACGAGGGCTCTCCCGTCTCGCGCCTTCAGTCACGCGCGTGGTCATTTGCGTGTCTTGGGCGTTTTGCTCGACGGACCAAGAAAAAGAGACACTGCTCGCGGTCTATTTGCCCGTAAAACCTATTAATTTTTTGACGTCCTTTTCAGTTGCCATTGCCGTCCACGGTCGGATCTTCCCTAAAATGATTAATTCAATACCTGACACAGTATGATCCAGATTCTCTCCGCTCATGCTTTGCTCAGGGCTCACATCACACGAAACAGAATTGGTATTGCCTGGAACAATAAGTGACTCAGAGCTTTCTCCAGCTGTATCTCTCATATGTCTTACTCCAACATGATCACCACTCTCTAGAAACCGGTCTGTCAATTAAGGTATCCAAAACCATAATTATATAACTACACATTAATGTTGTTATTTTTTGTTTGTCAATATAAATCTTTGCTTTGTTATGGAATTTACTCTTATTGTACATTTAAAAAGCAAATACGGTGTAAAACAAAAAGAGATATTTTTGCTCTAATGTGTATAGGAAAGAAATGCAAATCAATAAGTCCTACTTTAAGCGGTAGCACAAAATGACAAATTTGATTACGAACAACTAGTAAGGTAAAATTTACTAACATCATCATCATCATCATCATCATCATCATCATCAAAATCAACATCAACGTCATCACCATCATCTACATCAACATCATCATCTCCAATGATTAAGTTACCATTTTTAATTTGAACAATTAACTCATTCACCCGTTGAGCCAATGCCGTAAAACGCCGTGTGAAGCAAGCCAAACCGTTTTCTGGTCACTATATCTAAAAGAACCAAAACTGCACTACGTTTTCGAATGTTACCGACAAAAAGTAGCTAGAATGTTACCTTTTGCTTTCTGTCCTGTTCTGTTGTGTTTCTTTAGCTGGTCATTTACTGAGCTTCATTTCAGTACGAAATGTTTTCTCAACAACCCATTAGATTGTGAAAATATTACAAAGGAAGCTGACAGATGTGTAGGTAACCAAGATTTTTATTCTAATTTTTAGACTATGTAACTGGATTCTTTTTACATTTTTTGGCCTGTTTGACTAAATTACGCTCACCGGGTGTACTGCTTGAAGGATCCCTTGGCCTTAACAATTTCAGTGTCAAAGTTGTAAATAACCTTAAACACTGCTGACATCATAAGCGGTACAAGGGACAAGGATTCACCGGGGTCAAATCACAAAACGGCCAGTACCGGCTTTGCCCTAGAATTTGCATAAGTCGACTGCGTGAGCGCTGTAGGTGCGAGGGACACTCGCAAAGCGAGCGAATGCCAGCGACGTAAGTCGCGGGTCCGTTTCTCGAAGGGTCAAATAACCAGCAGAAACCGGAAACGGGCAATGAGAATGTCTAGCTTGACCCTTACATTATGGGTAATTTTAGGCTACGTCACTTCCGTCCGCACGAATCGCAGTGAATCCGCTGACCGAAACCGCATTGTTTTGAAACCGCCCTCCAGAGGTGTTTAAGGCCCCGTCCACACGAATAAGGCAAACAGACATAATGCATTTAAATGCAATTTAAAGGAGTTAACAACCAAGAGGGCCTTAAGTGCCTGAGGTCAGCGGTCTTTGGCATGCGTATGCCCAGTAGCTGGCTAAATCGATCCGAGGTTCTGTCAGCCATTTTCTTCCCCTTCCGCCCTCCCCCTAGGCATTGTTGGTTTTTCTCCACTGATGTTTTTCAGTGTGACGGGTGTCTGTTCCTTTCCTTTGGTGTCGGGGCTCATGGCTGGGTTGCGCTGTTGTGCCATTCATGGGGGCATTATTTCAATATAGGGGCTGGCTGCCAATAGTGGAAGCCCCTGGATACTCCAGGCACCCAACCTCCATTTTAGCGATGCAGTTGTGAATGATTTCAAAACTGTTCGGATTCGTGTGGACGGGCCCGGCCTTAAATGCATTCTCACGTCTAACTTATTTTTAAAAGTGATACAAATTTAACTTCAACTTACAAGTAGACTGTCTTAGTGCTGGCAGTCTTTGTAAGAGGAGTGTCTTGCAAAGGTGGCATTGTGAATTAATTTAAAATACTACTTTAAAATAAAGAGAAACTCACCAATTGCTGCTATTTTCCTCTTCCAGCGTTGGTAGATAAAGCGGCCAACGATAACAAGAAGAACGTAAGCCACGTAAAATACTATAAAACCTGTGCGCAATAGAAATGTAAGTCAGAAGTGGCCGTAAGTAAATCCAAACTTCAGAAGGAAGATCGCCATTTCACTTACTAATGCTGTGGTCACTTGTTAAACAAAGATTTGATATTTATTCCATATACCTGCCTTTCATGCGATCATCTATTATTTGCAGCAACTTGTTTAAGCCCATTCTAACATTTTGTGCTACGCGTAAAGTTCCGAAAGTAGCGATAAAATTTCACAGATGTTAGCAAAAAATTAGCGACCCCCGAAAATAACGACACCCTGAAAGTAGGGAACTTGAAAAGTAATTTTCCTTTTTGCTAGAAATAAAGGAAATAATAGATACAACAAGCTTTACTAAACTCATCCGAGATTTACTTTTAACGGTTATAATGATCTATGACATTCCTTTATGTAACTCTAAAAGTAAATTACATTTTTTTCTTTTAAAAGTTTTCCTTTCGTCTGTGAATAACCATACCGTAATCAAACAATACTTTTGAATTTCTATTTACAAGGCAAAAACAGGAATAGATTTTTCTAAATAAAAACTGTGGATTTTTTCCCATTTGTCGCGATATTATTTCTGTAACTTCGTACGGCCTTATACGGTACATGTTTTATCTACCCGAAAGTTACGGCCTCCCCAAAGTAGCGACCCTCCAAAGGTAGCGATCGGGAGAAGGCTGCTAAATCCAAAGGTAACAAGGGTCATTACTTTCAGAACTTTACGATTACTAATCAGCGACACCCAACCACCGAATCTTTCGTAACATGTCGAAATGTCGAAATGAATTTCTCGGTGCTTTAAAAATCTGTTTATTATATAAACTGCAGTGTTTTACAAGGATTTCTACCACCGAGAAATGTGGTATCTGAACACACGTAAAAATACGATATTTTTACATGTGAAGATATCGATAATTTCACTGACATCAGGTTTGTCTCTTAAATTGTACTTAAATTCGTTGGTGTATCATCGAAACATCTTCGGGTCTTCCTCGAAAGTGCTCGGCAATCTTCGGACATCTTCGGAAATTTTCGGAAAATGTTCGGGAACGTTCGTCTGGTCTACGGGATAATTTGAAAAATCTTCGGAAATCTTAGGAAGGTGGTCGGAAATCTTGGGAAAATCATCAAAAACGCCTTCATCAGTATGTTTATATAATAAAAAGAATATTACACGTTAGCTCGAAGATATGAATTTTATGTTCTCGTGGCAAGAGCAACTTGAACGTAAAATTCATATCTTCTCGCCACCGTGTAATATTCTCTATTTAGCTAACTTGGAGCACAAAAGTACGTATGTTCTATCTTGAAGCTTTACAATAATATTGTGAATTTATTTAGCCATATACCTATTGCCTCTCCCACGGTAATGTTTTCCTTGTAAAGGGTGATAAACACCCAAGACATAGCTCCCAAGTAGAACAACACATCTCTTGTGAATGGACGAGATGCCAAAGTCACAGTCGACACAAAGGATATTACACCAACCACAACTGTTGTGACAAACATACCAGCACCTAAAAAAGGGCGGAGATGTGGATTTATGATGATTAAGGTTAGTTAAAAGCCACCAAAACAGGACTCAAAGCCCGGGGGGGGTACTCCCTAATATGGGCTATATAGGTATGTGCGGCCCCAAAGGGTAGGGTTTTTCAGCCGTTTTGGTCATAAATTGGGTATCGATTTTGGCTATTTTGCCGCCATTTTGATCATAGATAGGGTAACGATTTTTGCACTGTAGTCTTGAATGCACTTTTTTAGAAGAAGCTATTTCCTTATCATGTCCCCCTAACCTAATAAAAGCAGATAAACATTGCCTTTAACATTGGTCTGAACTAGGGAAATAATTATAAGGCAGGTCTGAAACAGGGTATTGATTTAAGGGTCAGGTCATAAATAGGGTATCAAATTTTTGGTTAGGTCATAAATAGGTTAGGGAAAATCGCAGATTTTGGTCATAAATAGGGTAAGGGTTTTGGGAAGCGGGCCGCACACCCCTACCCAATTTTTCTGCGAGTACCCCCCCCGGGACTCAAAGCCCGTTATTTTGATTACAATCCTTTCATCAGGGAATACTGTCAACTGCCACTTACTTGTTGTCAACAACAACAATGAAAAACTTTGAAAAACTGTTAGGCTAACAAGTTTTCAAAAACCACAAATGCTTTGAGTTTGTCCATCCGTGCCTCCTTTTGTAGTTTCTGCGTTGTTTATACATTTTTTCATGTTTTAAGCAGTTATAATTTTTATATTCCAATTCCCAATGTCTAAATTTTGATAAATTTTCTGACACAGCTCCTTTAAATACGTAATTGTAATGAACTTCCAACACATAAAATTAAGGTTTACTGGATAAATTTATTACCAAAGAGGGCTTGCATTCCAAGCTGAACTGCACTCGAACTCTTGGCATGAGAGAGAGCTGCCAAAGCACTAAAAATATCAGGAGCACCATTGCCATAGGCTAAAAATGTCACTCCCTAGTTACACTACAGTCAAGGAACTCAAAGTGAAAAAAAGAATATACCGTATTTCCTTGAAGAAGCGCCCGGGCACTTATTTAAAATTACAGCTAAAGGCTGGGGGTGGGGGGTGGGTGGTGGGGGCATTTATTGCAGGGAGGATGCTTAATTGAGGGCGGTGCTTATTAAGTTTCTCTTTCCATGAAGTGTGACCTACATTTTTAATAGCGACAAAAAGTTAATATAGTCTTCCATTTGTCAAAACAGGAGTTGTAATCATCAGTATAATGTAGTCCCATTCTAAACACTTAAAACACAGATGTGTAGGTGTGGATGTATAGAAGGGATGAAGAGAAGGAATCTAGAAGTTGTGCTAGAAGGGAGTGAACAATTATTTAGGGGTATCACCATATATATGGGACAAAAACGTAGAAGTGTATCCAGATTGACAGAGCATAAGGGGGGGGGGGTCAGGCACTAACATAAGGACTCCTTTGAGATCAGACATGCATCACACTGTGTGTTTGTTTTTAACTGAAAGCACTGATTTCTGTTCCTTCAACAGCTGAGATTGGCAACTTCATATGGAGAACTTACTGTGGGCACACCTTTTACATAATTTTACAGTGATCATTAGTTTGGGTTTACTTAACCCGATTTCTGAAAAAAGGCTTAGCAATATTTTATCACCCCTTTTTGCATATATTACTGTACAAGACAATTTTGTTTCATATTTGGCTTTACCATGGATTAAAGACAACCAACTCCATAACAACATTGGACAGAGCACCAATAAAGAAGATAATTTATAAAGGTCAACATTCTGCAAACTATATAAAGGATACTGCAATATTCTCACTGATTCTAAGTGTCTTTGAGATCACCATCAGGGAAGGACAGAAGCTATTAATATCAAAGAGATAATTAAATGCACATAAATAAAAAATAAACAGATTAATACACCCATTTCCAAATTGGTCTGGAGAAACTTAAATACCATGCATGCTGATATTGATTTTAATAAAATTTCAAAATACTTCACGCAAGATAAGATATTCAAGACGCAATAATTTCTTCATGATAAACTTACTAGTCATCAGCTGTCAATCCCAGAATGACGAAGAGAAATACCAACCAAAGAGACTAAATATGTACATTAAAAACTGTTAGTAGTTGTTCAAAATAAAGTCTAGCTGGACCTCTAGCTACAATGACTAGAAGGATCAACATATAGATAGGAATGATTATTATTTGTGGAAGCTTTGCAAAATATAACATAATAAGCTGTTAAATATTGTTGTCCAGTCACAAAGCGCATAGAAGTATTATGGTTTTTCATAACTGAGTGGAGGTTATCTTGGCTCATATTTGCAGGTATAGCCTGGTTAGGCAGAATAAGAATGGAACAGTGATTTGAAATAAGAGTGAAAGAGAAATTTAATGTCTAAATATATTACACTCATGGTAAAATTAAAAGTAGTTAATCATTATAATAAGTGTTAGATGACACCGACTTACAATCTTCTGAGTGGTTATGGTGTTCGAAACTGATCTACTCCAGTTGAAAGCCGTTGAGGTAAAAGGGAGCCATGAAGGCATGAACTGGTGATGGTATATATTAACACCAATTAAAAGAACAGATTCTAAGACAAACCAAAAGCCATCCACTTGAAAATCTGAAGACTGGCGTACATAAATTTTATTTTGAATAGCCATTAACCACAAAGCTTAATATGAGAATTACTTCCTTTTGTAGCCTGCAATTCTGTCCCTCAACAATTCTTGCCTCCCACTACTTTGCAATCATATGGCTCCTCTAGTCCATATTTATTCTATTTACCTACCAGAAAGAAAAACGCCAAGGCAACAGGGCCATGAAATGAACAGTATGGAATCTGTAAGTACTGAATAAACCCATCATCCATTCGACAACTCTCAGTTGACTTGATAAAGTGACAACGCTCCTCTGAGCTGTTCAAGTTTCGCAGTTTAGAACAATCCTGCAGTTAAAAAAATGCAATTTATTGCTTAATACACTTTTTTCGTTATCATCAAATATTTTTGGACAGCTTCTAAACAGCTTAATTACAGGAGATTTAACTTGAGTGTTGTAACATCGAAACTGAACTGATAATAGCAATGCTCCATCAACTTCCTTGAAGAAGGACAGCGTTGAGACATAACTTCACATAAATGTATACTGTATATTATCTGCTTTCATCAGATTCTGGACTTTTTCTACTGAGTGGTTTTGATTTTTATTTTTGATGGTGTGACAGTGAAAACAGAGAACACTGTATTTTTGTTACATGTGGTTAACTGTAGTCTTGTTCCAGTTCGAAGAGTGTATACTGTTACGCTTTATGCTTTTAGATAACTGAGCAGTGAACATTGGCTTGTAATAAAAGTTTGATGGAACAATAACAAAATGATTCCACTTTTCTGTTACATTGTTCCAGTTTTAACTGGTTTGCACAGGTAAAACCAGTGTGTATTCAAGTGTGAATAGGTTCACCCTTATATCTCATATAATATTACTGTTGCCACGTTACCTCATACTCTCTATAAGCTGGACACCTCTCTAAGATGGACAGTAAGGGCTGGTCCTTACGGAGACCATCTTACGCCTCAAATGTTGATCTTTAAATGGACTGAACCTAATCCCTTCAATTAAGTATATGAAGAGATCGACGGTTCAACATATCTAATTTGGATCGACCTATGAATTACGATAATTTGAGTGGACCACATGGAAATTTCAAATGTGGGGCGACTTTGTTTCATACATAGAACTTCTCATGTGCTGAACCTAATGCATAAATTACTATAATAAATTATATTTTCACTGTTATGATTGCAGACCATTGACATTGTGAAAATGAATTTGGTCCGACTATTTATGTTCAATGTCTGAATCAACCGCCGAACTTACTTCATTTATTGGGTAAACAAAGTTCACCTATTGTTAAGACTGGTTTTCACTAGCAACGGAATCACAGTCGGAATCATAAGCATAGATGTAAGAGCACTTATGACCTTGTGAAAATCAAAAATTGGAGTCATAAGTAGAGTCATAAGCGCATTTGGATCAAAGTCGGAGGAATCAGAACGTTTTCATTTTCTTCCGACTCTGCTTATGACTCTCTAATTGACGATCTAGCGAAAACCAAATTGTCGGATTTGGAAGCAGAAGTGTAAGGATAAACCAGTCACAATGCATGCTCCCATGCTTTGTAATGGATGTCTACAAAACATGGACCTCCAGTTCATGGACCCCTACCCCTGTGGACCACCTCTAATTTTTGAAGATGAATTTTACTAGAGGTTCTAAACAAATTTTAGGAACTTTAAAAGGAATGTGGTCAGGGTTATGGGCTACTCTTATTTTACACTTGTTCAAAGTTTGTTCATTTCCATACAACCTTTAGTCTGGTGAAGGAGTAACCAACCATATTTGAAGGAAGCAGGAGGAGTGGTAGGGAGGGAGTAGTGAGTCGTCCTACACAGCCCTTTTCTTTGTCTTCACGTTGAGAGAAAATTGAAACAAAAACGGCCACAAACTTGCAAGGGGTCTGACCGACCACATTATTTGATAATATGCAGGTCATTGTGTGCTTGATTCGTGCATGAGCAGGATTCAATAGGTTTGTCGACCAGTGAACATTTTCAAGGGCTATGAGGGAAGTCTCGGGTAGGCACTCAATCATCATGTGCATTATGTAACTCTTCCTCCCTAGTCTTCTACGCAGCCATTTTTGTAGCGATTTTCACGCAATACGACGACACAAAAAACGCTGCATAAGTGAATACTTCCTCCCTATCTCTCCCCTAAATTCCCCTTCAAATATTATTTCTCCTGCCAGACTGAACTGTAGTAGTTTCTATGGATCTCTCCAAAGCGTTTGATGTTATTCAGTATCCACTCCTCCTTTCGAAACTGAGGGCCTATGGTATAGACGACAAAAGTTGTGCCCTAATTAGGAACTATCTCTCTAGCAGAACTCAGAGAGTTAAAGTTGGAGACACCTTTTCGACCTGGGAAAGCGTCAAGCGTGGGGTCCCGCAGGGGAGTGTGTTAGGTCCCATGCTATTCAACATTTTCATAAACGATCTTTTCTTCCACGTCAAGAAGGCCAAGTTGAACGCTTATGCGGATGATCATCAGGTATACTACTCCCACTTCGATCCGGCAGCTCTGGATGCATGCGTATCTCATGATGTTGGCGTGGCCAATCAGTGGTACCATGAAAATGGGATGTTAGTTAATGAGAGCAAGCACCAGTGTCTAATCCTCGGTGATACGGAGTATGGTTTTTCCTTCCCAGTAAAGGACACGTTAGAGATTTTTGGAATGGAAATAGATAATAATCTGAATTTTTCTAAACATATATCAAATGTACGCAAAAAGATTAATAATCAATTTAATGTTATGTTGCGCTTTAGAAAACTCATACGCAAGGAAATCTTATTCAAACTTTACAAAGCGTATATTTTACCTCACTTTTATTATTGCTCCTCTGTCTGGCACTTTTGTGGAGCGCGCGATGCGGATAAGCTCGAAGCTTTAAATAAAAGAATACTTAGATTTATACTTGGAGATTACTCGTCTCCATACAACACTCTTCTCTCAAAAGTCAGCTCTACTTCTTTGTTTAACAAACGCATTCAAAATTTCCTCATTCTGTTATATAAGAGTTTGTTTTTCACTCATTTTCCTACTTATATGAAGAATATGTTTTCACTCCGGTCCTCTTCCTATGATCTTCGTGGCAACTACATTCTTTCACTAAGTAAACCTAAAACAACTACCTATGGTCTTAACTCCTTTTCTTACTTTTCAGCTAAGCAGTGGAATGCACTGTCGGACTTTTTTCGTACCAGTTTTTTTGCAGACTTTAAGACTAAAATACAGGATTTTACCTTCATGTAGATTCTTTTTGCCTGACATACTTAAACTTAAAATTGTGAATTGTAAATGATATTTTCTTTCCTTGCATTTAATGTATATATATTTTCTATATAGTTTTTATGTAGTGTCAGCTCGAAGATATTAGCTTGTTAGCTACTCTAAAATTCGAGTTTAAATAAAGTTTTATGTTATGTTATGTTAACTGAACCCATCAGTGGAATTCAGGAAAAAATGAGCAAGTGCATTGAAAGAAACTCATTGCAGCAAAACAATGTACATATGAGGCTGAATTTCAAAGCTACTTTCAAATGTAAGATAATATGTACAAAAATAGATAATAAATCCTTCAATCTGACACAATTTCGTCCATTTAAGGTTCATACTGTTTCAGTTTTAGCGAATGGAAGACCCTTCTTGGTGCATACAAAGTAAAATGAAAAAAACAGGAAGTGTCAAGTAACATCTACTTCTTGTTATACGTACCTCCGTTCGGGCATGTTGTAGTTCATGTCTCGGTTTCGACGAAGCCCGCTGATTTGAATACATGCTCGTGTTGTACTGTAAAAGCTTTCGATTCTGTCGATTACTGCCATTGTGATCCAATGTCTTTTCCGCTTGTTGTTCTCGCAACGACACATGCAAGCCAACGAGACAGAGCGCCAAAACAGCAGTGACAAAAATCTTCGACGTAGGTCGCTGTTCCATCACGCTATGAAGTTGGAGGGTCGGAGGAGAGATGATCAAACCATGTATTGTACATTCTGCCGCAAAGGTGCATTATCATGAGTACAGTATAGTTTACATACGGAAGTTTACTTTCGAAACTTCAGTAAATTTAGCACAAATATTTTTGTATACTGGCGACCTATATTGGCCAGTATGTCTGTGATCCGGGGCTTTCCCGGGTTGGATCCCGCGCGTTCAACAATCCCAAACTCTGGGAAATAACAAAATGTCCCAGGGTAAAAAGGGAGCTGTCAAGAAAAAAAGAATTATCATTTGGCATCATCATATCTCAACATTATTTTCCTCTACCCTGTTAGTGCGGTCTCTAGCTACACCTTCCGAATCGGGTCCTCAACAATGCTGGGTCCAATCTTTAAATTTATGTGTCAAAATTAATTAGATTTAGCTTTTTTATACCTCTTGTTCTAGCTCTTTCGTCAATGTAGACATATTATTTATTCGAAAGAAAGACTCAGCTTTGTTGTTGTTAAATTTTTCTCTCTAAAAGTTTGGGTTATGCGATTTATCGCCGAAACGCACAGGTGATTGAAACGCAAAATTGCACCTCGGCTTACATGAACGGGTAGACGTACATTCGGACGAAAATTTGTTGGATGCAAAGATAACCAAATTTTCTTACCCTCGGTGTTTCGCCGCGCGCGAGAGTTCCGCTAAAACTGTTCGGCATAGGGAACAGCCGATGTGATGAAAAGCGCCGGGATGCAATTTTCATGAAAATGTCGAGATGACAAGATCTGGGTACCCTATTGGAGCTTACCGGATACTCTCTACTCC
Organism: Porites lobata; assembly: GCA_942486035.1. Lineage (NCBI taxonomy): Eukaryota > Metazoa > Cnidaria > Anthozoa > Scleractinia > Poritidae > Porites > Porites lobata. The sequence goes on along the minus strand of CALNXK010000109.1, from coordinate 571,626 downwards.
AATCAATCGCGCAGAGAGAGATGTCTTCTCTGAATTTAGTTTCGGACAGACTCGATCGAGAAGCTATAATTGTACGCTAAAATATTTCCATAGTATAAGAGGTGGTAAATTCAGCCTCAGATTTCCATAACAAAAGAACCTATTTACGTAGTTGAAATCAGATTTTTTTTTTGCGGGCAGTTCTTTGCTTTATATTGTTACTGCTTCCTGAAACTGAAACGACCTGAAAACCGAAATATCGTATTCCGCCCTAATAACTTTGTAGGTTGAAAACAACTATCTGAACCCAGGAAATAAATGAAACAAGTAAAGACTATTGTAGCTCCCCAGTTGGCCAGTTGGCCCTTGTGAGAAGAGTTGGTTATCGGCATCACAGAGTTCACGAGAAAGGTTCCACTCCCGGAATATTAAATGCTTTTTTTCGCAACTGCCAAAGTTCCGCCCATAATTGCTGTGATGATCTTCTTCACATTTATAACTCAATCTTTGACTATTAGCTGTACTGTTGCATTTTAGAAATATGATTTGCTTATCAATAGCTTTCTATTTAATCAAAAACCCTTTGACGCCTTTTGAAAGAATAATCATATTAAAGAGCAAGGCTGACTGTACAGCAAGAAGAAAGCATAAAATTTCCTTATTTTTCCTTTCCAATTTTCAAAACTTCTTGCAAGCGCGATTGAAACAGTTCTCCCGTTTCTGAAAAAATTCCCCACGTGTCAGGGGCACCCAACGAGAATATAGTTCAAAGCCACTTAAACATAGCACTGTTAAACGTATTTTAGTGTTTAAACGGTAGATATAGGCATATTTTTACCCCCTAGAAATTTTTCATCTGTTCGGATTTCCTAGCTGAAAGTCTAGTGATCCGAAAATTATAGGGATCAAAACTTACCTTTTCGAAAATTTCAGCCAGAGAAAAGGCTCCCGAAGATTCTAGGTGACCATTTTAGGGTAAAAATCCGTTAAAATTGGGCAAGTATACCATTTTTGAGATGTTCGAAAATCCTAGGAGAGGCAGGCAAGCAAGAAATTTTACAGCTATTCTTTTGAAAATTCTAGATCTCAAATTCTGAACAGATATTTTACCGAAAATTGGCGTTGTGTTTGGTTTACAGTTTCGAATAGCGCTTTCACTAATGACGCCACAAATTTCTGGTCCCTGCTATGGCTCCATATGGCTCAGACATTGAACCCGGGGGAATCACTTGGGATACGTTTTGCCAAGAGCCATATTAGTCCTATTATGGCTCTTGGTTTTGCTGGGTATGTGCCGCTGGCCTCTCAGAGCCCCTACCCCATTATAGTTTATTCTGTGGCCAATTATAGACCCCATCTTAGTCACTTTTAGGCAAATATGTAATCTTCGCCATTCCAACTTAGTCACTTTTTATTTATGAATATACCTTATCAATCCTTTAAATGGGTCATCGTCCTAAAATGCACCGATCCACTTTTTAAATTGAAAGAACACCTTACTTTTCACCCAGAGTACAAACATTCTGGTACGTTTGCTAACCGTAAATATGAAGAACTCTCTTACCCCAAAAATCAGAAAATGTGCGACCCCATTCTAGTAACTCTATTAAAAATGCGACCCCATCATAGTAGCTTATAGTCTCTCTAGTCGTAAAAATGCGACCCCATCCAGCGGCACATCCCCATTAACCTCTTATAAAGAAGTGCCCCCCGGGCATTGAACCTGATCACTATAAGAGTTGAGTATGAGAGTGTCACGTTCGCCAACACGTTTTCGTAGTCTTTGAAGATTTTTATCGTCGAAAGAAATAAGATCCAGTTTGGTTTCGATAACATATATCCTGAAAAAAATGAACGTACGTGTGCCAAGACATAGTTACGTTACGGCATGTTACTAAGAAATCATGGAGAAAGGGCTTCAAACCTGTTCATAAAACAGTGCATTTGGTGAAATTTATAGGCAAAGTTTGCTCAATTGTTTTGAGGGTATATAGTACTGCATGGCACCTACCTGGGGTAAATTTAATAAAACTTTTACACGTGTAATTTACAAATGTAGCTATTGTTCTCAGACTCTAAAACAATAGCCTGCGTAGCATGGCGGTTTTGGTTGGGTTCGCGGCTACGCCGCTCCTGCGCCCGGCTCGACAAAACCGCCATGCTACGCAGGCTACTAAAACAATGGCTACACTTGTAAATTACACGTGTAGAAGTTTTATTAAATTGACCCCTGGCCGCACAACAACAGAACAAACTTATACAATTTCCGGTTTGTGTGGCATGTTGGTGTGCTTTTTAGCTCAGAAAATTCTGCCACAGGCTTGCGAGAAGCACATACAAACTGGATTCTCCCTTTAGCAATTTCGGTTTGGAGTATTACACAGCCAAAAATTATGTTATGTCATGTTTCAGTCACCGCACAGAAGCCTTCTTTGATCAGGTCTCTTTACTTTCTCATTTTAAACATTTATTTGAGTTACTTGGACCAGTTTTTCATCGGCTCCTGCTTTTATATATTAGAATAAAGCTCAAAAAACATTTTTAACACGCTCATTGCGAATTTTATGAACAACGCCGCACGCATGTTGCTCATACAAAGCCTTTTAGAAAGCAAAGTTTGTCTGAGTCACGCGGGCCCGGGGGTCTAAGGGGGGACAGAACCTATTTGTAGCAATGGTGCAAAGCGCTATTTCCAGGAATGACAAATACTGCAATGAGGTGACGGACTAACTCCCAAGAGGCGCTCTTCGCCAATGGGAATTCTACGTACTGTCAGTAGGAAACGGGAAACTAGGCAACCTCGTTCCTAGAGTGAGGACCCTGTGCGAGCTTGAAAACTAGCGATACTGTGTACAGCCACCGATTTCGTTTGAGGGGCAGTGGGGAGGGGCCTCTTCTTCGCGTGTTGTCCTTGCGCTCTATGAAAAACTAGTACTGTTATCATTAGCCTGCGTACCAAGCGTTTCCGCGCGAGCTCGTCAAGAAAAGTTGGGGCGAAAGCGAAAAAAAAAAAAAAAAGAATGACGGGGGAGGAGTTACCTCCCCATCCCCCTTCCACGCCTTTTTTTTTTCGCTCCCGCTCTAACTTTCGCGCCATAACTCGACAGGAAACGCTTGCTACGCAGGCTATGTTATCATGTGAAATTAAGATGAAGAAAATCTACAAATGTATACAATGATGTGAAAACAAGAGTCCAGAACCCCTCGATCTATAATTCCCATTATGGCTCTTGATTATTCCCTTGGCCCTGGGACAGTCCTCTCATACTTTAGCGCCGCACAGGCTAGTCGTAAATACGCTCGAGAGTGTATCGCGGCACATTTTGTTGTGTTCAAACTTACCTTAACACATGGCGACTTGTGTGCAATTCTGCTAAATAGACTTCACATTTTCGTATCTCGTGCTCTACCTTAAGGACCTAGCACGAGTCAAGCTCGAGCCAAATTACGAGTCAAACCTAGTCACGAGTAAAAACCTACAAACACCTTAAATCTTTTTTATCTTATTTTCTTCTCGGCTTTCCCCGGGCCACAGTTTTATTTTAAAACGTGCTGCCAAAAAAGTGTGTTGCCAATTTTTAAAGGTCTAATAGATGCCCTCTCTCAAACAAACGCCTTGTGTCTAATAAACGCCCCTCTACAATTTTAAATTTGTGTTAGACGCCCCTCTCTCAAAAACGAGCAACCAGTTGTAGTTCCGTTTGATGCTCGCAACAGGTTAAATAAAAAAGTAAAAACTCTTTATTTTCTGACTGTCAATCCAAAATAGTTTAGAATCTATGAAATGCATTGCATTACCAGTAAAACAGATCAAAAAACTTACTTATTACATTGCAATCAGCTAAAATGACAACCACATTTACATAAATCTGTTGTTAAATACATTTTGTCTGCTGTGCTTGTGTTCCAAAAATTTTCCAATTCAGTGCTGTCAACTGTATAAAATAACAAACCAAGAGACCGAAACAAACTCTAAACCAAACATGGCAATATTACCAGGAGTTACATACAAAGCACGTCTTGCTCACCATAACGTGACAGGATTTCGGGTGACGCTTTTCATAAGGGTTTCACGTGAAAATATCTTGGTTAGTTCAGCTAAACGGCGCAAGCTCGAATTAAATAACAAGCTGAATTAAGAGTAAGAGCTTTTAAAAGTTATTCCATAAAGTTGTTGCTTCTCCTTTTACAAACCCCGACCTAACAGACGGTGTTAAGGTAACTTATAAATACAATAGGTTTGAACTTTGGTTTTGTCAAACCGTGAGTAGACTATATTTTGTACTATGGTCTACATAGACATATTCGGCTAACTAAATGTTGTACCCAATTCAAACCCCTTTGGGGATAACACGTTTTGTTTGAGGAATTTCCATATCATTTAAATGTGAATGCAACATTATAATGCAAATACAGTACACAAAGAATCTTGACCCCGGGAGATTTGAATTGGGTACAACATTGAGTTAGCCGAATAGGTCTATTGCTTTTTTGTACAAGTGAAGTTTCAATTTTCGAAACTGCAAAATATAATACAAGAGTTGTGAAATGCAAGCTGTACATTGTTTGACCTTCCTGTGTACCGTTGATATCCTAAATCATGAGAATTGCCACTCTACTAGCGTGTGCTAAGAAGTCAGGTGAGATACCCCGTATTGTTATATTCCTAGACTTTCACTCAACTAAACAGGAACTGCCATTGGTTGATTCTTAGTCACGTGGCCTTGACTAAAATCAAATGTATCCCGATCGTGATTGATTGTGATACATTATGCAATGTACCCCGCTCGGGATACATTACAGCACGTGATCAAAGTAAGGTGAAAGTGGCGTGACAGAAGGTGGGAAAAACACTGCCAGTTTTCTTTTTCGTGAATGAACACAACAACACAAACACGAAGCCTCAAGATAAAAAGCAGCGATTTTTAAAGTTATCCCAGAAGAGAAAACAGCAGCTAGTGGAGGAAAAAGATGCAGATAATATATAAGAAAAGTACCTTGTAAATCGTTCATTCAGTGGTTTTGAGAATTAGATTTGTGTTGTTATAAGTACCGAGTCGACTGTTTTGGTTAGCTCCGGTTATTCTCTTGTTGCTGTTGAAGTGAAAGTCTAGGAATATAACAAAACACTTAATGTCAGGTCCCTCGGGAAACCAGTTAGTTTTGTTTTCCCTCGAGTCCTGATGTTTCCCGAGACGAACATCGGGACTCTCGGGAAAACAAAACTAACTGTTTCCCTCGGGATCTGACATTTAGTGTATAATATTCAAGCTAAGTTATCTACAGAAACTTGGGAAGACTGGGGGTCAGTGAGGTTTTGCCTGCAAACCTATACAACAAAACTAGCAGTAATTACAGATTAGTAACTCACACTACACTGAATCTGAGAGTTTCACACCTGTTTTCTGGCCGAAGATAAAGTAGTTGCCAGTGTCTTCGGCCAAAAATGTCCCTGGCAAAAGCAAAAGAGGAGGCCAACGGCCCTCTTATAACTTGACTGTTTAGTTCTAACTATAAAACTACAGGAAAACGAAATTTAGGATGTGTTCGCCTTCAGAGAACACGACTAAGTTTTTGGTTTAAAAAACCTCACTACAATTGCCAGTTATGTTCGTACCCATTTACACCGAAGTCTCAAAAGTCAACGATGTAATACAAAAATATTAAACGAAACCTAACTGTAAGGTGAAGTTATATTGAGGATACTTTATCTTGCTTGTACTAGGCTACAGTATGTATGAAGTTCTACAATAAACTGACCCTAACCATTTCTCTGTAGGTAATGGCTCAGTCAATTCCAAGCGTGTCCATACTCCCCAGGGCATTTGTCGGGCATTTCGCACCTTGTCGGTCCCGGCGGTGGGGAATTTGTTAATTGTTCGAGAGGCGGTTAACATCGTTCGTTTTCCAATATTTCACTTAAAATCATGCCTTATTGGATGGCTTTAGATATTTCTGTAAAGAATATTTTTAATAATTTTGCTTTAAAGAGACATGTCTGGTTTTCGCCCCATCACTTATCCCAAAGGATTTTTTGCATCCGTATAAGAAATTGCCTACCGCCGTCGTGATCAGTTCGCACATGGAGGAAAAACAATCAATGTATCGTTTGAAGAGTTTAACGGAAAAGACACTTTCTTTGGGCGTGAATGGTTGAGGCAGAGAGGCCTGGAAAAACTTTGCTAGATATTTGAAAGCTAATAGAAACTTTGTGTATTGTACGATCAATGCGGCAAATACATAATACGCTGACGAAACATTGAGTTCTATCGTGATAAGAAAATACTCATGTTAAGCTCATCGGTTGTTTGTTTATCATTCACTACTGACACAAACCGTCTTCGAAAATAAGAAAGGCAACATTAAAATTCTAGTTTACAGTTCTGTCATTGATATTAACCAGATGGATGCGATCTTTTTTGCAATAATTATAACTGGCGGCTAGGAGCGATTTGCGTAGGGCGCTTCACGCGTTTTGATCAGATTAGAGATTTTTATAAAAGTGGTATTTGCAGCTTATTTACTGAAAAATACAATTTTGGTGTTGTCCCGTGGTGGGGCATTTGCACCCTATTTTTAAGCCCCACCGTAGGGTTTTTGTATGAACGCCCGGCCCTCTAACGTAAGGCATTCGCAACTTTTCCAAAACAAAATGACAAATGCCCGCGGGGGGAAGGATGGGCACGCTTGGAATTGACAGAGCCATAATGATGGACACTCGTATAATAAAATAAAAGTTGCAGCGGAAATTCACCTTACAAATAAGCCTCGTCTTATATGTTCGATTTTCCGTTAGAAAATCTTCCAAGTGCTATTTCTCTTGTTCCCTAATCCCTGCGTACTTTTCCAGTTCTGCTTTGAACTTTTCACAGTCACGTTTCTGTACCGCAATTTCAGACCGTAACAGACCTTCCTCTTGTTTGATCGCTAACATTTCGTTTAAATTTTCCTCCAGTTCTTGTTGAAGCCTTTGTCTTCGCTCCTGTGCTTCGGTCATCCGGTGAAGAACACGAACGAGAGCGTCCTCTTTCTCTCCCAAGCCCTTCTCAGACTGAGCCAATTGCTCTTGAAACTTTGCGTGCAATGTGTTCAGGAGTTTGTCGGTCTGAGGCAAATTCTTGAATTTACTGATTTTAGATATAATTGACGGCCCCTTGCTGCTGTTCTTGCTGTGATCTGCTAAAACAGATGAGGAATGACTAGCAGCCCCATTGGGACTTTGTGAAGTGGTCGGTGTGCCAGCAGACTTCCTGCTAGTGCCTGGAACAACTGGAAGAGCCGGCATGTTGGATGACATGTTGTGATTTACCGTCGCAGCACCTACGCTGCTTTCACAAGAGCCACTGGCGGAAGCTATCGCGTTCACGTCTTCTTTAGTAGGCCGAGTTGGAGAAGAGTTAGCATGATTGGGCGAAGTATTGACAGCGGGTAATTGAACATCTTCTGTTGTTTGTGAAGTAGTAGGTGACGAATTAATCTCAGGTGGGTCCTCAGAATCATCTACGTTGGGCTCCTTTTTAACAGCATCCTCTACTGTTTGCAATGAGCTGGACGACGAATTTACCTCGGCTGGGTCCTCTGACGTAGTTTCATCAAACTCGGTATCATCTACGCCAGGCTCCTTCTTAACAGCAAACAAGCGCACACGTGCCGCATCAACATCTGGAAAAACGGGGCTCGAGGGGAACAAGGTAGGTGGTGGCGATTGTATATCAGGGGTCTCGCGTGGGGTGCCACTGTCAGGGGTGTGAGGAAGATCCTCTGCAACATCATCCACCCAATCAGGAGGACCAGCTTCCTGATCACGTGGCCGAAGAATAGCCGCCATTTCATAGGAACACAAATCCTCTGCTAGATCTGACGCAGTCTTGTCGTTGGCGTCCTTGATTTCTTTCAAGAGATCCATTATTTCGGGTTCGATGTTTTTCAGGACCCTTTTTATCACACGCTGTCCAACGCCATGCCTGCATGCAAGGATGTGAAGAAATGTTTCCTGGCTGTTGTTGGTCTTAAGGAGCAGCTCCCTCGCTGCATCTGAGCTGAGCTTCCCAGAGACCCGTAGACGGGCCAACTCTTTCATCAGATGCTCAAAGTACCCTTCATAGGTGTTCATGTTCTCGCCTGTACAGTCAAGAATTACCTTAGCCGTACAATGGAAGGGCGTATCACCTTCCTTGTTACTCAGCGTGAGGACAATAGGCGCGTTATCGGTCAAGGTTCGCAGCGTCTTTGAAAACACATCCAGGATTGTCTTAACAGAACTCTTTTTCAAGGCGACCATGGCTCGGTCAAGCGAAAGAAGCATGCGGTGCAAACCAGTTTCCCCAGTACGCTCAGACTGTACAGCAAAATTGAATTCCTTTAATTCTGTTAACCTCTCCAAGACTTTATACTTTCCTAGGACACACACCCAGTGGACCAAGGGGTACTGAAAAGGGGGCATAGGATCAGGTAGATCCGCATTAGCTCGCACATCAGAAAACTTTCCATGCTGATTGATGTAATCATTGACTTGCTTCATGAAAGTGTTATTATGCTCCATGCCGTAGTTATAGTTTGAACATTTCAATAGGCTCAGCAGAAGCTTGTGATGTTGCGATGAACAATCCTGGCTGCAAAAAGGGGTGTGTTTTGGCGCTACAAAGGAAGCAGAAAGGAAACTAAATATTCAAATGTTCTTAAAGCATAGCCCGAAAAAACTTCCTAATGACGCCGACAGTTTCGATGACTGTCAGTCATCTTTATCAAACTAAAAACGTCACAGGTTTCAGAAGCTCTGAATAGGCTTATGAAGTCACTCTGTCGAGACCCTTCCCCCCGCGCCTGGTTGGGGGTGGAAATATAGGAGATCAGTAGCAAGTATGCTTCCTCATCCCTGTTGATGGTAGGAGTGTTCGTTCTAATATGTATACTTTCCTTGATCCATCTTTTGAACTCGTCGCTTTCCTGCTCAACTATTTCGCTTGCTTCCCAGAATATTTTAAGAAAATTTGAATAGATATTTGAACTTACTAGCCTAATGAATTTCTTCAAAAGAAAGGAAATTAGTTTACGTTTTTAAAAGAGACAATGCAAGAATCATGTTTCATGCCAAGGTGGTGAAACACGGTGACAAACTTCTGCAATTTGGGTAAAATTACCACTGTTGGCTGACTCTACCGAACATGTCAGAATTACTCGAGAAATTTTCTCTGAAGAGTGCATAAAACCCGTTCCATACGCACGAGCGTTTGGCGCTATCCCTAACGGCTTCTTAAATGTCCAATTTTGACATGTGATATTTTGTAAAGTGAATCGCCTAAGCGCAAGTGACGAAATTTTATTAATTAAACGGCGCTGCGATGACTTAGAAAGTTTGTGAGTTCCGTATTCATTCGATAACGTCCAAAAACTCTTGAAAGAGTGGGCGGTTATTCGAGGTGGGTATTTATTCAAGGCTGGGCGCTAATTATATTTGCACAATTTTCAGCAATAGTAATTTTGTTTTGCAACAAAAAGTTAAGATGTTCCAAAGCAGAATTTTAACTGCTCATTGAGAGTTTCTTTAAAATACTTAGAAAACGCGGTCTTCTTCTTTGTACAACTTAGTCTGTTTCACTCATTGTCAGATCATTGTCAGTATTAAAGGTCATTTTTTTCCCGCGGGGTGGTGAGGAGGTGGGCACTTACCCAAGTTAGGGCGCTTAATCGAATAAATACGGTAATGAGCGTTGAACACCGAAAGAATCTTTCCGTGCGAATATGTCATTTTGTTTGAACAGAATTTCGAAATTTTCCTAGTTTTCCTTTTGCGTTTGCTTAAAGAACACAATAACATACTCTTCACCTAATATAACCCCATCACTGTAAATAGCCATTATTTTAGAGCACAATTAATACATTAAGTTCACATCCACACCTCTCTTAACTCAACTCGTTCATACTGGAAAAATATGAAAGTACGATTCCAGCTATAAGCCCCAAGCCTCTGCTAATAAGCCTATAGTACAAGTGTATCCGGGCGCAAATGAGAAACGTACCTGTTCAAATGCCCCCCCCCCTTTTCACTAAACCAGATGTAATCTCTACTTTTCCAATTTTTTTGATGATCGGAAGAGTTGACACTCACTGTTTTGGAATTTTGTCATTTGTTTAAGGTGGCTCGACTGGATTTTTTGGGGTTGATACCTCCCAACTTTGAGCATTAACTACGTCGGCATGAGTAAAGATATGGAAAAAAAAGGTTACCACAACTGTATTATATAAAGATGAAAATTTCTTATGATCTGGGTTTTATTGCAATCGGAGTCGCCATGGCAACGTAATGACGCCATTACGTTTTTCATTTATCTTTGTGTTTCTCTGTTCCAGGAGTTTTTTGATGAAATCGCTTAAGGGAGTATGTACCTGCTATAATTGCCTCCATTATGGCGTAGTTTGAACAAATTCTATCAGAGCGTTTTCGAAATATTTTGAAATGTAGTTTTAAGAATGATAAAAACAGTGAAATAGCATGCTAGCCACACAATTCGCTAATATTTTAAGAAAATGATAAGCTTTGGGAACGAGGCTTCATCTCATAGTGGTTTGACTCCATTGGAAACTGTATCCAAAAAAAGAGGGGAATTGCTCTGGGCGATCGCGAGTAAGAAGAATTTTATTAACTTGCATTCAGCTGCTTTTGATACAGTTTTTGGACGTAATTTGGTCCATGCCTAAGAAATTCGCTTTTTTCCAAAAACCGCTCGATAAATGTTTTTATAAATTCGACAATCCCGAGATCAATCGCCAAGAAATATTCCCTGCAAGTTTCAAGAACATTGAAAATAGGGAAGGCTTTTAAATAGGGCCTCAAATATAACCAATTTTCCCCCTAGATTTTGTGTTTACAAGTGAGCGTCCTCATTATTCACTGGCATTGTTTTCAAGTTTCATATGCACGTGCACAACCAGCAAAAGATATAAATTTGCATAAAAAAAACCTCTCGATTACTTTCCGAAGAAATATCAGGAATATGCTAATAGTTGGCTTGTCGTCACAGATAGCAGTGAGAGCCGAAACGGTGAACGTCACGGCTCATCGCGTAGGATGGAATACTTAATTATCTTACTCGGGTTATAACATCACAGAAACTATCACTTAACAATTAGTTCATGCGTCAGCGTGCGTATGTCGAGATATTGAGCACGCGGGAAGTTTGGAGAGCACGAAAGAGGCGTAAGAGTTGCACGAGGCGCAGCCGAGTGCAACTCTAGCATCTTGAGTGCTCTCCAAACTTCCCAAGTGCTCAATATCTCGACATACGCACAGCTGCAGCATGAACTAATTGTTTTATAACATTATCAAAGAGATCAATGCAGCAGTTAACTTAAAATTTTATTATTGTAGGGCGCGCTCAAAGCAGTACGCGTCAATGTTTACGTGACTATATTTTTTTTCCTCACAGTTAATCTTATGTTTTTATCCTGAAACTGAGAGAAAGTGTACTCTAAAATGATCGTAAAATCCATATTTAGGAGCCGGAAAACTATAAATTTACCGAAAAATTGTTATTGAGAGAAAACAACTTTGCAGAGAAGGATCTCACGCAATAGCCCGCACAGCTCGAGGAGATGACAACAACAACAACAACACTCACCTCTTTTCCTTACTATCGGTTAACAAATTCAAATGTTTCCTCTTCAATTTCCTTATAAAACACATGGTAAACGCTTTATCGTGTACTGCCAAGTTATGGATGCACTCAGGAGACTCAGGATTGCTTAGCTCACATTAACAACTCGAGGAATTACGAATAGTTTATTGACGTCATCAGCGTGCTCAATAGGAATATGAAGCACGCTCGCGCTATTGAATTTGATTAGGGGAATTTTCTAGCTATGTTATAAAAAGAGTTGCTCTGATGTTGTAATGTATCATTAATCTCTTTACCCGGTAATTAGCATATCCCGAAGATTTACCCGAGGGTCCTTTTTGATGCAAATTCTATCTTTTTGTTAAATGTGCACGTGTATATGAAACTTGAAAACAATGCCAGTGAATAATGAGGACGCTCACTTGTAACACAAAATCTAGGGGGAAAATTGGTTATATTTGAGGCCCTATTTAAAAGCCTTCCATGTTTTCAATGTTCTTAAAACTTGCAGGGAATATTTCTTGACGATTGATCTCGGGATTGTCGAATTTATAAAAAAATTTATCAAGCGGTTTTTGGAAAAAAGCGAATTTCTCAGGCATGGACCAAATTACGTCCAAAAACTGTATCAAAAGCAGCTAAATGCAAGTTAATAAAATTCTTCTTACTCGCGATCGCCCAGAGCAATTCCCCTCTTTTTTCGTATGCAGTTTCCAATGGAGTCAAACCACTATGAGATGAAGCCTCGTTCCCAAAGCTTATCATTTTCTTAAAATATTAGCGAATTGTGTAGGTAGCATGCTATTTCACTGTTTTTATCATTCTTAAAACTACATTTCAAAATACTTCGAAAACGCTCTCATAGAATTTGTTCAAACTTTACCATAATGGAGGCAATTACAACAGGTACATACTCCCTCAAGCGATTTCTTGAAAAAACTCCTGGAACAGAGAAACACAAAGATACATGAAAAACGTAATGGCGTCATTACGTTGCCATGGTGACTCCGATTGCAATAAAACCCAGATCATAAGAAATTTTCATCTTTATATAATATAGTTGTGGTAACCTTTTTTCCATATCTTTACTCATGCCGACGTAGTTAATGCTCAAAGTTGGAAGGTATCAACCCCAAAAAACCCAGTCGAGCCACCTTAACCATGAACGATAGTAGTTCTTAAGACTCGTGTACCATGCGACTACAGTAACCGGAGCTACTTAGACAAAGTTGATCAACTGGATCACAGGAAATTACAATACATTCCAAGAAAATTTGTTTGAGCCAATCAGTGGCTCGTGAGAAGACAATAATTAACCCAAAGCACACAATTTACATATTGATGGCAAACGCTTTCAACAATGCAAAATTTTTCATACGACAACTTTTTTCTATCCGAAACTTAACAAATAACACCCAGGAGACATATTTGTTTGACACAAGCTAATATTTTGTCATCTTCTTGCTATTTCTTTGCTAACATTGCCGCACTTTCCAATAAAGTTCAACCTCAAATCCAAAATATAGGTAACGTTTACGTTTCCTCTCAGGAAACCCAGGCTTTCTTCAACCGGTTCTGAAGGTCATGCATGTTGGTTGTAACTGGTTGACTTCGACCGATCTTGTTTGTTTCATTTCACTGTAATTATGAATGATGACCAATTTTCTGGGAATGTATTGTAATTTTCCTGGGTTTTAACATCTTGCGCAAGAAACAAGAAATTCAGCATGAAACCCCAACCTGAGGGCTTACTCGCAGGCTTCTTGTAACCCCCCTTGGATATGTTGTAGTCAATCTTTTATCTCAAGTAATTTTTATTTCTCTTTTGTTTTTGGGTATGGTAATGTATGCTAATGAAGTTGAAACAGATGAAAAATAAAAATTTCCTGATATAAAAAAATAATTAACTACAACAGATACAAACCCATCCCCACCTACAAGCTCACCAAAAATTTCTTACAAAGTGATGTACACAAGCCAAATGCCCACACGGCTGGAGCTTATACTGGTTTCCATAGTATGATGCAAGCCTAGGAGAATTGCTACTCCCCCCTGGACGGGATGATAGTCCATCAGCAGGGTTACCCTCCAACAGTATGTCACCGCTAACCATTTATACAGCTGGGTGAAAAGAGACAAAGTGGAGAATAGTTCCTTGCCTAAGGAAACAACGTGACGGGCAAGGGGTTCCGGACCTCCAGATCCAGAGTTCGAGGTGTTAACTGCTTGGCCACACATGCCAGCACACTCCTCCTCTATAATAAAATTATTTTTGTCCTCAAAATAAATAAGCAGTTATACTCAGTCAAAACTTTACGTACCTGTTTCTAACTCAATGTCATCCTCATTTCTTATTTCAGCTGCTTTCTTGCCAGCACTAGAGACACTTTCTGCCTCTTCCTTGTCAACTTCCTCTTCGTCCATTTCTTCTTCTTCTTCTAAATCCTCCTCCTCGGATTCGACATCATCATCTGAATCATCATCCAGATTGAAATCCTCCTCATCCTCCACATCACTCTCCGAATCTGACCATGAGCCACGCCCTCTCTTCCTTCTGGGTGCTTTGGATTTCAGTGTTGTAAGAGCCGGTCTCTTCCTGCTAGTTGACAAGGAATCTCCTTTTTTCAAACTGTTTACAGTATTTGACAGACTAAGGAAGATATTACTGTCAGATGAGTTTGTAGGCGCTTCTGGCATATCCTCAGGTATATCAATTACTTCAGCCACCTCACCAGCCTTTTCCACTGCACCAACAGACTTTCCTGGAGATGTTTTATTTCCTTTTTCAGTTCCTGGGTTGCGCTGGGGGAACGGTTCTATCGTTCTTTTGGTAGGTGCAGATGAATCAGTTGCTTTGCCTTTTTCGTCGTTTGGGGAATCACATGAACATAACTTTAGTACTTCCGTCTGTAGCTGATCACTGCTTACATGTAGATTCTCCCCACCCTGCTGCTCTCCAGATGAGGCACCTACTGTTGATTTTTCTTGCGTGGTAAGATCGACAATTGCTGAACAATGATTACTAGCTTCCTTGTCTTCCAACTTAGCATTGTCCTCTGATGATGACTTTGTTGCTGGAGAAGTTTTCGAAGGACTTTTCTTTGCATCTTTCTCATCGATAAACCTCACCCTCTTAGGAGTACTAGTATTTGACTTTCCCCCGGCCACAGCCTTTTGGAGACTGCTAATAACAACATCAGGGGCACCCAAGGCTTTCAGCATTTGAAACGACCTCTTTTCAACAGCAATCTGACGTGGTGTTTTCCCAAAATTGTTCTTGGCTTTGGATATTTTCTCACTGTTCAAACCAAAGTTGCCAAAGAAGTAATTTAACGTAGGAACAGACTCCTCATCTGGCACAATGACATGAAGGAAGGTATCACCACGTTTGTTTACAGCAGACAAAATCTCATAAAGCTTCTCTTGAGAAACTTTGGCATTTTCTTTAATCTTAACCAATAGAGTCTTCAGGTACATCCTAGAAAAAATGTCTGAGCAGCACCGTTTCGCTAAGAAGTGCAGTATTGTATCACCAGTGCTGGGATCCTTTTCACACAAGACATCAATAGTATATTTGAGAAAAACATCTACAATGTTCCCAAACATGTTGCTAACATATTCTTTGGAGCTCTTTGGATTAAGGCAACTGTTGAGATGTTGCACCATGGAATGCAGTGGTCCATGTTGACTCTTGCCCACTTTTGTGGTGAGTTCAAAACCTTTTTCACTAACAAGATACTCTAAAGCCTTGTATTTTCCAAGCATACATGCCCAGTGCACTAATGGGAGTCGCAGTTTTTCATCCCTGTCTGGAATGCAGCCACTGCGAAGCCACTTTGTTTTTGCAAACTTGTCAAGAGATTTCTTGAAGTCTGTTTTATCTATTTCACTTCCATTTGAGCATTTCATCATGGCCATTATTAATTCATGATGTTTACCAGCATAAGAACATCTTTCATTGCACAAAGGTGTACACTTGGTAGGGGGCCAGGTACTACTTGGTGAGGAAGACCTTGCACTGGTTTGTAGACTTGATAAAGACTTATTAGTCTCTGAAATGGATGTAATCTTATTGGCTTGTGGGGTTGGAGTGGATGCATTGGCCTGTGGACTTGACGTCTAATTAAAAGAAAAAAAATTGTTATTGTAAGATGCTGTTGAACCAAGAAAACTGTAAACACCCGAACTATTTCAAGAATGTTACAAATGTAATTTTATTTACAATGTATTTTTATTTAATATTTACTTATTTCACCACATATATCTGTTATAGTAGTAGAAATAGAAAAGAAAGCAGAAACACACCAGTTTAACAAATCATAGGCTAAACATTACCATTGTGTGGTTATAAAAGCATGTTTACAAATCCACTTGCATTTTGCATGTGAAGTGAAGAAGAAACAGCCAAACTACAACCTAACATCCAGCTTTTAAGATGTGAAGAATTATGCATATTATCTCAGATGTAGTTATCCACCAATAATCCCTCCTTGAACTGCATAATTCTTCATATCATTCTCAGCCTCATCCAATAATATTATCATTACTAATCATGTACTATATCAGGCTTAATAACTGTGGGCAACCATCCATGGAGATAACTACTAATTGATTCAATTCAACTAGCCACCTCTTTGAATCTCAGGGTAAAAAAAATGCTGTGGCTATATGCCCAGCAGCTTGGAAGGGTCTTCAATAGACTTACATGTAATGCCCAGCAGTTGAAACTAATAAGAATAAGCAGGTTCCCAATTATGGCCACACATCAAGATAAAGCTGAAGATATTAATAAGCTTAAAAAATACAACACAACTCAACTTCAAAATATTCCATACTGTAGTCTCCCTTTTGTCCCGTCATGCAAAGCTAAGTAACCTTGAAGACCATGTGATATCCTCAACTGAGATACAATAGATTATTTACTACCGTTCCTACCCCTTGATCTTTCTACATGGGGCTGCACTTCACTTCCAACATGGAACCTCTAGTTTTGCATGTATTCTGTACGTGATTCTTAGGCACATATCATTCACACATGGGCTAAATACCCTTGCAAACTAAACTAAATTACAACAAACAATTCTACACCAGTAAGAATGATCTGGAAGTCTAAAACAGCAGCTAGTCTGATGGTAATTCTTTGTGAGCCATCAAAATAGCTTGTTAATAGTCTCACAAAATTGTTTGGCAACTTTTTGAAGGCCAATGGAAAACTTTCAGGGGGTTAAAATGAGACTATTCGTCAAAATTTGATAAACAAGTAATAATTATTTGGACTAACGGGCGTTTAGACTGAGAAGAGACTGTGCCCGCAAGTCACCAAAACATGGTTTTTAAACTAAACCCTGTATAATGAAAGGTTGTGTATGAAATGCATACTCCAAAATCAGTTTGGATTGTTATTGACAAATACACAATAAAGACATATTTAAAAACAAAACTTTCAGGAAGCATCTTCGATTTAGTGAACTGTCACTGAATTGTACTTACTCTATTCGTTTCTGTTGTATTCATTCTTTTACTTGATGAGATCAATACAAATAAGCATTATAACTGAACAGGAAAACCTTAATTCAGTTTGCCCACCTTGGTAAGAAAATCGCTTGTTTTGTTAGCCTCTTTGCCAGGGCAAATTGTGACCTCAATAGTATTTCAGTTTGTTCACCTCGTTGTTCCATTTACCTTTCTAAAAAAGTAGTGAACTATAATGAGAAGGTTATCGCTGCTAAAAACAATTCTGCTGAGTTGATTGTTTTGGGCCATTTGAAACTAACTGTCTCTTTGTGACAAGATTTCATTGATTTGATTGTGTTCATGATCCACAATGATTCTCAGCTGATAACTGGTTGGGCTCATGGAAAGAAAGTGCTGCGAAACACATGAAAGAATATGGTCTTCCCCTTGAATCCTCACTACATTCGCTACCTTTCCAAAATACTTAACTTTACAACCGACATGACAAGCACATGAGTAACTTAACGGCTGCATTACAGAAAAATATTAACCTGTCTCTCGCAATATCATACAGAACACTCACAAATGTCTATTAAACCAAGAGGTTGCAGATTCAAGAGTACTAAGAAACTCTTTAACAAGCTTATCGCCATTTCCTGTTAAAATGTGTTCAGAAAGAATCATAGATTTTTACTATCTTAGCACTCACAAAATTCTCATATAAAAATTTTTAGCCGCCATCATACTTTGCTGGATCGGATGCTAGGCCGTGGGGACTGAGAACTGGTACAACAGCAAAACAAACTAACAAATTTCCAAACAACCTATCTGATAAAGCGAGTTCACAGACGCTTTCAAGACAAAAATAGGTAGCTGCCCTGTGCGGTCCACAATTATTATTCTAAGTGTTGAAACAGTCCCGATTCTGTGTGTCCCAAGACAACCACATTTGCTCAGCAGCAAAACCACCCTTGTTTTCCTGAGTGGTTGGTTATTCTGGATGAAGATTGGCCATTCTGGAGTTGTGTAGGGAACTGGGGTGAGTTTCAAATTTAAACTAATCGATAAACTGACACCACCATATAAAAGGTGATGTTGAGATTGGTTATTTGACCAAGTTTGGTGTTCTAAGGTTGCGCAGGAATCAAGTTATGACTCTTAAAACATGTTTAAAGATCCATACAAACATTTGTAATTTTGTGACAGCTTCGATTTCCCCCAAAACCATATAAACTCTTAATTTTTTTCACTATTTCTATGATATTCCTGAAAACAGACAAAGACAGTGATTTTCGAATTAGTTCCTTCCAAGTAATAGATGCATAATAATACTACTACTACTAATAATAAAATAATCTTTACAGAGGAAACTCCCATCACATAAAGTGTTTTTTTTCTCCATCAAGTTTTCGGGTTTTGAAATTCTAGGTAAGTAACTATTTCTTGTGTTATGTCCATGCAAGTTTCTTAAAGTTATTTTTAAAGTCTCTAGGTGCCCTGGTACTTCCCCTTCAATAGCATTTTGAACTGCTGAGCATTGGAGAGTAAAACATCGCCCAGCCAGAGGGATCCACTGTGGGGAATTGAGTGCTTCGGATGATGAGATTTTATTACCTAGAATTCTTTACGCAAATCTATTCTGCAACACTTGTAAACGATCCATTTCAGCTTTCAAACCAGGCTGATCTCCATATACAATGTCACCCTAGTCTAAATGGGGTAAAACTAAGCCGTTAAAATACCCAATGCGAGACTTACTATCAAGCATATAAAAGATTCTGTTCAACACAGACAGGCGATTTTACAGTTTAACAAAGATTTTAAGAGTTTATATGGTTTTGGGGGATGCTGTCACAAAATTACAGATGTTTGTATGGATCTTAACCATGTTTCAAGAGTCATATCTTGATCCCTGTTCAACTTTAGAGCACCAAACTTGGTCAAATAACCAATCTCAAATAGCCAATCAACGTGGTGGTGTCTGTTTATCAATTAGTAGACTTTCAAAAAAGTCCTTCGTCGGATTCCATATGGCGTGGGACGAAGGACTTTTCATACTTGATTGGCGCCAATTTTACCGACCCAAAAACGGGTCGGTGCGCTTGGACCAATCAGAGTAGCTCCCAAAGACCCTTGGGGATAAAGCTGTCACTCACAAGTACTAAGCGCATTGAAACGTGACTTGCGGTTCAAATTCCAACATGATGGGGTCGATTGCGAAACCGATGAAGTTATATTATGCCTCCTTTTTCCTCTGTAATGGCCTTCCTCGACGATTTGAGGCTTTCTCTCACTCCGTGAAGCTTCCGAACAAGGATTTCGTTCTTGTCAGCGCAGTTACGACACAAAATATTACTTTAAAAACAGTCACTGGAGATCTCCTTTCCCAGTATTGACTCGAGATTGAAACAAGTTTTTGTTTTTTACCGGCCGCCTGAGGTCGTCAACTTTCGCCTAAAATCATTGTTAGAGACAACTTTCGCACAAAGGAAACAAATTTGCGCCTTCGATGATGGAGGTAGACACACACGTTCAGTAGATTTAGTTGGAGTGGAATCAGGACATTCCGTCATTGAAGTCAAGGACTCGCAAATGAAACCTGAAACCCCAAATGCGAGTCACGCCACCCCCCATTTTTGGCGCGAAATGCAAATGAAAACCCTGCAAGCGAGACAAGTCGACCTCTCGCACCGCTTGCCAAGAGGTTGATTTGTAGCAAGTCTAATCAATTAGTTTAAATTTGAAACTCACCCCTGTTCCCTACGCAACTCTGAAATGGCCAATAGAATACTTTTAAGAGGTCAAGAAAAGGGATTTCGCAGAAAATTTTCAAAATTTTCTGACCGCCGGCATTTAGTCTATTTGAGACCCTTTCCGGCAACCAGGCATAAGGTCACAGCATTGAAAAAAGACACCATTTACATGTATGCCTTGCGTGTTGTCACTAACCAGGCTAACTGTCTATTTGGTGCTTTTGATTGAAGTGCATAAAAATCGTATTTTGGAAATACAATCGGTAGCTAGATTCCAGAATACCGGGCCGCTTTAATACTTGAATGTCGTTGAATAACAAAAGAAACTATCGTGTTTACACTTCGTTCTTTAAAGCGCTCCGACAAGTGGCCGGGTATTCTTAAATTGTCAATCGGCATTTAAAGTGATTGCACTAGATCCGAAATCAATCCAGAATTAAAATGTGCCCAAATAAGACTCAAGCTTTGTTTACACTTATAAACACGTTTCAATCCAGAGTTGACATGGCGCCATGAAAAAGTCTTCTGTATCACAAAGATTTCAACAAGCCTTTTACTTAACACCTTGGCTAATATTTAAAAAGATTTTCATACAGACCTTTGCTTTCTTTGAGGCCATTGCAGAAATATTGACTGCAAACAAGAAACTCGAGGAGAAAACTCCGAAAGCCCGCCCGTGAGCGGTGATGAGCAAGTGATCTTGCAGCAGTTACTATGCCATGTAAGCCTACGTATAATGTCTAAAGGCGAATTAATATTTGTTTATTTTTTTGTTTGTTTTTGTTTGTTTTTTTGCCTCATCAACGCTTGTCTCGCTGAACATGCCACTGAAGTTAACGCTCAGAACATTGAAAGAGCAAAGTAATCGCTGAAAAATTGCGCCGGATATACAGAATAGTCTCCGATCGCAAAAATTATCTTGAGCACCACGTGGAAATTTCCACGGGACTTACAACGCGCCAAATTTTTTTGCATTTGCAATGAAACAATGATCATAATTTTGTACCCCGATTTTCCATGCTCTCCGCACAAGTATTTGCCCAGGTTTGCTTTTCTTTATACACCTCTTACATTTTACATGTAAAAAGATAAAACCATTTAAATATATACATATCAACGCCCCAGAGATATTACTGAATAGTTCTCAAACCTTTGAGTCTGCGCGCTCTCTGTTAAAATCAACCTCCGTGGCTGCAGCTGTTCCCCTAGTAGGTTGCTGTTCGCCCGCCTTCTCCACAGTCGCTAGCATTTCATAAACTTACAACCTTTCAGTTTCCAAAGGATCCCTTCACTTTTACTCACTGCAAGGAGCTTTTTCTCCTGAAACCGACCGGCCTTTTGCGAAGGTGTACTGTCGCCCCGCGTGGCTACTTTGGTTACCGAGGTAGTTAAAGGTTAAAATATTCAGCATTGTTCTCTCCAGGGAGAATCGGTCGCTGGCCAGTGAAAGTAAAGGCCCAAAAAGACACGGGACGGGGTGAAGATGCTGAACGTTTTATATACCGATCTGTCATCGTTGATAATTCGCCTTCATTTTTTTACTACGTTCCAAGCTGTCTGCAGGGGCGGATCCAGGATTTTTCTTAGGAGGGGGTGCACCACTAACTCATTGAAGACGTAAAAAATTTTAAAAGCGAATACGAAGAAGAGGGCTTTTGACTAGGAAATAACATAATGTGAACTGCTGAGAATACATATCAAACGATAGAGCAGATTTTGTATGTCTGTCAAGCGACTGCACAGTGTTAATCATGTTAATTAGAAAGCGGCCGCAAGTCATCCCAGCGGGGGGTGCGCACCCTGTACCCTGAACAATCTGCCAATCTGCCCCAGCTTTTGGAAACGGGAGACGTTCCTTTTATGTTTCAACGACCAAACAGAAATTCTCTTTACTGATCTACTCACATTTCACTAAAGGACTAGTTGAGAGAATTTCATAAGAGATCAACGCATAGATTTCTCTTTGGCATCATTTTATTAGCCTCTTTTAAATTCTCACCCTTGATGACATGAGGTGTAGATATTGAGGAAAATTGATGTTGCTCACTCTTGTCAGACATTAAAAAGGGTTAGAAATTTTGACAGCACCACCAAAGGCCTTATGTGGCTCTTAATTCTTTCAGGAAAACAGACTGAGTATGCTCGTGTTGTTAAATCACTGTCTCTAATGACAATGCTCTTCAGGACCACACTCATCTTGATAATCATGTTTAAGCCACATCCAAGAAGAATTTCCAAACCGAAGAACACAGAGAAAAACAAGTGTAGATTGTAGTAGAGGATGTGGCCCATTATATTTTACAACCCAACACGTATATAAAAATTAAACCGTGCAACCTGTGTCAAAGAAAAAACTCAATAGATTCAACCTGCCTACAAGATATAACACAAGATATTCAGATTGCACTTATATAATAACTCAAGTTTTTACAAATTTCTTGAACATAACCTTTTAGTAGATGCAAAACTTATACTTACAATTCTACAAAAAATATCTATTTTAACCTATTTGTAACATAATAATTAATCATTAATTTGTGCTGCAATTTTTGCCCAACATGTTACAAGATATGAAGTCTTCTAATAAATTTTGATGCTATTATTATTCATAGGAATATTATTTTATCTTTAAAACAATTTGTATGTAAACACACTGTTTTTTAAAACAACATTTTTGCAAATGATGTGTCTATAAATCTGTAAATTTGATCTCTCAGTAATGTAGCCAGCTTCTGGAAATATTATAATGTCACTAACATTGCCATTAATTTTGGTAAATTTATACCACAATAAAAACATTTTGACAAATCTGATTTATACTGATGTGAAACTCCTATTTAAACCAAACTGTGGCACAAGGGAAGTAAATAAGTACATGTAGACCAAATGAAACAAGGCTGGCGCTTCTGTTGGTTGGACAATTTCTTACATGTAATTTGTCACCACAAGCCTCCAGTTGGTGTTTTTGTTCAAATGAATTTGGGAAAGGCCTATAAACTGCAGGCCATAATATTACCTTTTGCAAAGAAAAAAAAAAGATCTGTAAAATGGCAAAATTTCACCAATACTGAATAGATATAAGTTAATATTTTGTTTGAAAATCCACATAACTCCACCTAAGTTCCAAACAGTTACTGGTTAATAAAAAGTTCATTATGTGATGTAAAAAGAAAGTTAGCTGGATACAGTAATCAATTTTAGAGAAAAAAATTGGCTTAGATAGCATATTAAAGTTTTTGTTTCAGTTTGCAACAACAAAAATAATTGTAATCTGGATTTCCGTGCGAAATTACTTCTTGGGTATGGAATAAGACCTCAAAAGATTCCTTATCTAATCTAACAGGTTATTAGCCATTGGTTGGGGCTTTATTTCAGGCATCTCTTCAATTTATTGCAATAATATGCAATAGAATGTTGTATCAACAACTCACTAGTCGACCGTTAAACTGATTTTGAAATTAAATGAACGTTTTTTTACTGGTACTCACTTTGACCAGAACTTAGATTAGATCTTTTTCACTCTCCCTTTCTTTAGCCTGACCTTGCAAAACTTTTTTCTCTTACTATTAAAAAACCTGATATATTAAATACATTGAAATTTGCAACATGGGTTACATAACCTGTCTGTTTAGAATTCAATAAGCTGATAAATAGATAGAGACTCTGCTACATAGTATCTTTTACCATATAAACACCAATGAAATACCAGGCGAGCTTTCACGCGAAAACTTGACATCTTCACATCTGAAAATAACATGTTATTATCTTCACATGTGAAAATATCACCTTTGCTATGGCTACATAATAAACCGCGCCTTTCACACCAAACAACTGTTAAAGTGAAATAGTTTGGTATTTCATTGGTGTTTACATAATAAATAGATCATTACATGGCCGCTTGGAGATACGAAATTTCTCTTCTCGTGCTGAAAAAATATTTCACTCATTCGCAGCACTCACTTGTGAAATATTTTTCAACACTCGAAGAGAAATTTCGTACCTCTGCACGGCCATGAAATATCCTCTATATACACCACATAAAACTAAGACATAAAAGATCTAGACAGCACAACAATATTGATAGCCGCATAAACATAACAACTTTCTTTAATTTACCAGACATGTTTCAACGGTACATCTGTCATCTTCAGTGTTATATATTCTGAAATCGCCGCTAAATTTAAATCGCACACAATGTTACAAAGTTCATTACATTGCGTTGGCAATATTGTGTACGGAAAAGTTTAAAATTAGTGACGCTTAGCTACTTACAGGGAAAGAGTTAGGTTTATGTGTTTCACTGTTTGAGGTCAGGTTTCTCCCATTGGGTTATTCCAGAAAAAATCCACACCCCCCCGACGGATGGGGTCCTTTTTTAACCCCCCCTCTCACCTGGATTTCCTGAAGCACAAGACCCCCCCTCCCAACTGGATTTCCAAGGTGGAAGACCCCCCCTCCCGCCTGGATTTCCGGGAAAAAATAAAAGGCTTAAATTTAATTTATTTTTAATGGAAAATACACGCAAACACGTCTAAATGTTTTTGTTTTAATTTCTAAAGCTTCAGCTCATATTAAACTACTTAATTCTATCGCGTGGAACTGAAAACGAAAGGAGCAAAAAACAAAAATGCGAACGACACCTGAACGAGTGTTTACATAATTTCTTAGCTTATAAAAATCACTCTTGGCGCGGGCTCTGGGTGCAGTAGAAATGTGTCAGGCGTTTGACGCTCTTCGTGACAACAACGTTGCGACGAGTTCCTTCAGGCCCGTTCTTTAGTATCTTTTTCGCGTTTTCTGCTATAAAAGGACCTGTAAAGCAACTTAGATTATCATTTATGTCAGGTGAGAAATATATGAACAAAACATTTTGACTATTTTCAGGGTCTGAAAGCACTTAAGTGTCATCGAACTAAACGTTTGATTTGTATCAACTATCGGTCGAAATGACCCCTGCAGAAGACTTTTTTAAGGTCAACCCCCCCTCCCGCCTGGATTTCCGGAGTCTTCGACCCCCCCTCCCGCGAGAATTTCCAGAATCCCATCCATCGGGGGGGTGTGGATTTTTTCTGGAACAACCCATTTTATGAACATAGATTCCTTGAGCTTCACTTGGTATTTAGTAGCTGCAGAGTCCTGGATCTGTTGGCAGTCTGGTGTGCAGGATGTTCGACAGGACTCTGAACTCTGCAGATGTCTAAAAACACTCGAATTACCTCTCGGAAAGTAAGTGCTCATGCACTAGTGTGGAGAAATGTCGGCTGGTTTCACCAACATAACAAGCATTACAACATTTTAACATCCCTTATGTTGGGCATTTCTCAGTCATGGCACAGAGAAGTATTCGCAAACTTGCTAATCAATTATGTAAACCTATTGATATAATGCTTGTCTTTACTACTTTCAAAATCAAGAACCTCTTTAATGTGAAAGATGCTGTCCCTGAGGGGCTTCATACCCGTGTGGTTTATAAATTTTCGCGTACAAGTTGTAATGCTTGTTATGTTGGTGAAACCAGCCGACACTTCTCCACATAAGTGCGTGAGCACTTACTTTCCGACAGGTCTTCAAACGTTTTTAGACATCTGCAGAGTTTAGAGTCTTGCCGAACATCCTGCACACCAGATTGTTTCCAGATCCTGAATTCTGCAGCTACTTAATACCAAGTGAAGCTCAAACAATCTATGTTCACAAAATGGGAGAAACCCGACCTTAACCAGCAGGTGAAACACATAAACCTGACTCTCTCCCTGTAAGTAGCAAAGAGTCACTAATTTTAAACTTTTCAGTACGTAATATTGCCAATGCAACGTAACGAACTTTTTAACATCGCACTTGATTTAAATTTGACGGCAATTTCAAAATATGTAACACTGAAGATGATGGATGTACCATCGAAACATGTCTGGTAAATTAAGGAAAGTTGTTATGTTTATGTGGCTAGGACATAAAACTTTTCAAGTCATGACATGTTATTCCTCTTTATGTGTTATTAAACCTCTGGATAAACTATTAAACACTGCATCTGGTGCTCCTAACGCCCTTAGCATTGCAAGACACCTTCTTTCAACTGCAATTTGACGTGGTGTCTTGTGAAGAGTGTTCCAGGTTTTCGACAATCTCTGAGCAGTTATTCCAAAGTTCTCAACGAAATACAAAACAGTGTTAGCAGAACTGTCATCTGAAACAATGAGGTGGAGAAATGTGTCCCCCCTCTTGTTTGCTGCTGATAAGATTTCATCCTTTTTTTCTGGAGGTATGCAAGATGTCTCTTTGATCTTAACCAACAGAACATTCAAGTATAGTCGAGAACAAGGGTTCATGTTGCAACGTCTTGCCAAGAAATGCAGCAAAGTGTCGTGTGATTTCACATCTTTTTCTGACAACACTTCAGGCATATACTTCAGGAATATGGCAAAGATGTTAAGAAAAATGTTTCCAACATACTCAGAAGAACTTCTTGGATTCAGGCTACTGCCAAGATAGCGAATCATAGAATGCAAAGGCCCGTCCTTGTTTCGACCTATTTTCTTTGACAAGTCAAATCCTTTCTCTTTGACAAGATACTCCAAGACTCTGTACTTTCCAAGAATACATACCCAATGTATTAATGGGAAGCGAGGTTTGCCCTTTTTGGAGGGAACGCAGCTAGAGTGAAGCCATTTTTTAGCCAAATGCTTGTCCAAGCATTTCTTAAAGTCTGCATTTCCTTGTTCCTCTGTATTTGAGCATTTCATTAGAGAAGCAATTATCTCATGGTGTCCTTCAGAAAAGGTAAATCCTGACCAACAAGATTCTGAAGATGAAGGTGAGCAATCCATGCACCAATAAGGCCTTTTATAAGGCCTTGGTACCTGATAAACAAAGTATTAATAGCAGGTGAGTATGTCAATCCTGGGAATTTTACTCCTACGTTAACATGGTGTGTGACATCTAAGGACTGTACCCCTAACCCAGCAGCACCTAGTGGTGCCTTGCAACTTACTGAAATAATTAGCAATTAGTTCTCGAGCTCAGATGCACTCTGAGTCAGTAGCTTATCGAGACAAAACAACTTAAGCTAGTTAAAGCTAGACTTTAATCCTTGTTTGCCACCAAAAAGCCAGCACTTTTCGCTACTAGTGGGCTATAACATATAGCCTAGTAGTAGCTCAACCAATCAGAATGCAGCATTGATAATAGACCACTAGTTGGATTTCACTAAAATGGAACAATGGTTTAGACGTTTTTGCACGTAGTTTGTTTACTTTCATATATTCTCATATGAATTCAAAGTCTAACGAACTGCCACAGAGTCTGGGCCGCCTGTTGTGAAGAAAAGGGGAGATAGCGGTCCAGCTGTGAAGGTGTTACCGTCGTTAAGCACTTCCTGTTATCTTATCAAGACAAAAAAGCAATAAAGTTGTTAATTTTATCGATTTTGAATCGCTTTAACAATAAAAATTTTAGTTAACTCCATGTTAATTGAAAACTGCTTCACATTTATACTAGAACGATCGAACAACAATCCGACCGACTGGGTTCGATTGATTTTTGTTTCGGTTTCGTTCGATTAGCAACCCTGGGACTGTGCAGGTCTTTCGGCCGACTTTAAACATGTTCGCATATAATTTTTACATTGTTGAACTCGCAAATTGAGAATAAGTATTACTCAACATACCTGTGGCGTGTTCGGCGTGTAACCCGAAGTAAAATGAGGAAGTGCTGTCGACATTTATACTCATAGGCAACAACAATGAGAATTTTAAAGGTAAATAAAATATGGGTTTCTAATCGAGCTATCCCATAAGACTTTCGGCGTCGCGATTATGAACGCTGGAGATCTGGGACCAATTTCCTTAGTCCCAGGCCCCTGAAAAGACTGCAGCAACCTTAGCAACCTCGTCCCCAAGATTTCGTCGTTTTCCATCGGATTGTGAGACATGAGCGGGAAAATACCGAGGGGTGGCTCTAACTGTGCTTATTTTTTTATCTCTGCTCTGTGACTTCGCGCTGCACTCATGAACGCCTGCCATGTGGAACAGGCTAAGTAATAATTTGCGGAAAAGGATTGACCATTTCAGAGTTTTTTTTAGAAGTGTATCATTTATAAACTTACATCAGGAAATACGTTTCCTGTAACATCAAAAATCAATGGTAAGTCTCACTTACATCTGATGGATATCTATTCATACAGTCGGCCTATAAAATGAAATATACTTTTAATGGAAAGCCAGTGACAATAACTCATTATGAAAAGTGCGTCAAATTTACTTTCAATATTAATACAATTGTACAGAATTGTACAGAATTCTCCAGAGACTATGGGAGAATTAGTCTTGCGTACCGTCTTTGTTTAATGGAAGGATGCAAATCATTCTTTTGTGTTGTAGTATTGAGGGCAATGTAATTAAAACTTTAGTCTTTAGTATTGTTGAATCTATTCCCTCTTAACTCTGTTCAGTTTAACTGACAACTTGAAAAACTAAACAGACCGAAAAGCAAACTCTCAAATGGGATGGAATCAGTAAACTATAGGTATATGGCATACTCTTGTTCGACAAGACCAAGTTTAAAACGTGGTGAAGTAATCAATTCAACAATACTGGATTTCAAAGAGACACGAAATACAATTTCAACAGGCTATAAATCCGTGGTGATGTATGTTCCTGCCGGATTCACAGTAGTTTGAGACCGTGAGATGCAAGTCTTGAAAAGTGGCCGTACAGAAGTATTGGGAGGTACAGAACTTTTAAAATTCCAGTACAAAAAGAATTACTTCTAAGATTGTTTACTAAAACACAAACAAACAAAACAAACAATATCATTTAGCTGCTGCTCATGAATAATTGTAAAGTTATAATGATGCAAAAGGTAACATTGGACAGTTAAGAATATGGAACCAAAGCTTGTAAAAAGAAGAAGTTTATCTGCTGTTCCGATTATAACTGTTCCTCCCCAATACAAAGAAGTAACTAAGGGAACTGAAAGACCTCGACCAGGCAGCCGAGTGATGTTCTTGGACGAAAATGGCAACGAAATCGTTGACGAAGAGAGCAAGGATCCTTACCGGGGACATGTCAAGGGGTTTTCCAAGGAAGGACGGCTATTACCTAGCAGCGCTACGCTCCATTTGAGAAGAAGAAGCACTTCTCTCGACGCCGCAAGGTTCACGGCTTGGTACAACAGCAGAAGGAATAGTAGCTTACGGCGAGATCAGTTTTTACAGTCATTTGGTAAAGCCAGCATTAGATACCCAAACTTAAATGATGAAGATATAATGGAAACTACGGCTCATGTGGCGACAAGGATAGACGTTTCTGCATTTGAGGCAGAAACTCTTGACGGTGATGTTCTCGATTGCAGAAAAAGGTCTCAATCTGCTGGACCGATTTTGCATCGCCCGTCCTCCAGCATGAAAAGTGAATTAAACGCGCACAAAAATGTGCTTGAAATTCGCGGTACGGAATACACGGGCGATCTACCAGAACTCGCCGACTTAACAGCTAAGATCAGACAGCAATCTGCGAAACGACGCATCAAACGTATCATGGAAGCGGACAAGGAGAAAGCTGAACAAGAAAGACTAAGTAGAGAGGAGGAGGAGAGGCGCAAGGCTGAGGCACTCAAAACCAGAAGACGGACGCTCAAAAGCGCCACGTTCGCTGTCATGGCTATGAACGTTTCAGCCGCAGGATTTAACTTTAAGAGTTTTACAGAGAAGAAAAAATGGCTGGCTGAGAAGAGATCGTGGACCAAGCAAATTGTAAGTAAACTGGAAACAACATTTTTTTTTAATCGACAAAAGGCTGCTCTTCACGAAGCTAATTTAATTAATACTGCTTTTTAACAATCTAATTTATATTTTTTGAAATCCAATAACAATTTAATTTCATTCTCAACTTTAATTTTTCTTTAACGCTCGCATTTTGCAATAACAGTTTTAAGAGTAGATTTTATGTCAACTATATTACTTGAATTCAGTCCATCCTAGTCCATCCTAGACCTGATAAAGGTGTAATGGTTATTTCTTGTCATTGATTACAGCAGTGGAGAGTGTCGAAAAAAGAAAAGAGAAAAAGGCCCCGCCCTGCTTTTCTATCATAATGGCCGGGACATATCATCCTCTGCGCATAGCATTTTGTTGTAGAATAGCTCTTGATATATCAATTTTTTAGGAGGAAGTGAAGCTCGGCAACTGATTTGTTCGCTTCACTGAGTTACTGTTAAAGGCCGCCCGATAAACTCCCGTTAGTAACCCCCCTTTATTTTTCTGTCGTAGTTAGCCCTAAGATCAAGCATCAAAAACTTTTTTGGGTGGTTTTTGCTTGCTCTATTACTTCCAATACCTTGCTGGGTCCGATCAATTGTGTCATAAAATATCTTCCTTTTCATAGGCAAAGTCCAAGTTTAGTTGGGCTATTCGGGTGGTGATGGTTCTTGGAAGAGTCCTCAAGGCTCTGATGTCATACTCCGCTGACATGACACCGGAGACCGCGGCACAGAGGTCATTTCGGACATTGAGAGATAATTCTGAAGTTAAGGAGATGTTATTCAACAAGTCATTGTACCAGAGAGGAAAATCAGTAAGAATATACGTATTGTTTTCTGACAGTGGCGACCGAATACAGTATCTCCCAGTAAATTGCACCACACAGAACTTGCATCAGTTTCTTTTAATAATAAATATTAAATGTATAAGGAAGTATGAATACATAGTTTTTTGGCCCAAATGCCCAATACTTTAGACAACTACGGAGAAGTAATATATTGAAAGAATCGCATGAAAGGTCCAATGAATGGAAATATGACTTCAGTTCTTCACTAAAACTGAAATCCGTAGAAAACATAAATCGTCCTTAAAAAAAGATCGATCGCCCAAGGACATTTAACAGGAGCACCGGCCCAAGACTGTTTCCTCCTAAATGCATTGAAAACTGACTTCTTAGGCTATCCAGAGCACTTTCAGATCTCCAGAAATGCATTCCAAGCAGCGCTATAAAATTTTAATCTGTTCGGTCTTCAGAGGGCAACTTGCAGTCTTTTCGAAGTGCAAGGGCTTCAGTAGTATTTTCCCGAAAATTTTAGGCGCACTTTAAAGTATTACAAAAGTAAGAATTTTTCAGATTCCTCTCTCCATAGCATTTTCGAATCCGAAAATTTTAGATTTCTTTTTTCCACGAAAAATAGCTTAACCTGGAGGTGAAATGCGAAAAATTAAACTTAAGAAAATCTTAGGGAATTTGTTAAGTAAACTTCGAAAATTGTACATGAATGGAACGGTCACCAGAAACTTTTAGCCTTCCTCCAGCTATAGAAAATTCCAGGCAATTTTTGCTTCTCCGAAAAGATATTTAGCAGAAAACAGTCGTTGGTTGTCCCTGATTTGAGGCATAGGTCATATCATATCATGTATATTGTAAAGGTAACTTCATTCTAGGTCCCGTATTGTTTTCCCCGGTAGCGGTTGTTACCTGCATGTTTAGCTTCAGTCAAACTTTCGATTTCTCAACATTTTTGAGGAAGTGTTGTGAAACTTTCTTTCCTCTATCGTCACCTGTTTTTTTTTATGGGCGTTCAATGTTTTGCAATTTTTGTTCACTGACCGAAACTTTTCTGTATCGTATTTCCCCCACAGCAATACGCTTATGTTCCCTCGTGGGCCAAGAAGATCTTAGACAAACCAGCAATGGAAAGGAGCGAGAACGAGTTGAGTCAGTTACACTCCATGCTTAGAGGACTGGCATCATATGATAAATTTACCTACCGCATTCAGTTGGCTATGTGCAGAGCAATGACATATACCAAGTAAGGCTAAACTACAAAACTGAGCTATCACAACAACAACAAAACTGACTGGAGGGATGTTATCGCTTCTTCTATTTGAGGCTAACTGCAAGGAAAACTAGGTCAAATTTTGTTCCCCTAAAATTAATCTATAATAGTGCAATTTGAGAAAAAGAGATATAGTCATTTCGAGGTCCCGCCAGCATTGAGCTTTTTCTGATTCATTGCTTTCCAGTTTGTATAAGGCCCCTTCCCGAGGGGCTACCCAACGATATAGGAAGGCTCTGCCCCGAGTTCCAACCTCTTACCCTTTTATATGCCATTTTTGATAGAAAAGAACGCTGCACCCCTTTTAACTGCTGAGAATACAGTCTTTAAAATATGAATAAATCACTATAACGGGTAGTTTTTTGTGTTTTTTTTTTTTTTTTTTCACAACCCTAGAATGCGTCTGTTAGCCTTTTTGGTCCTTTTACAGATCGAAGTAGCAGATTTCCTTACCCTGACACATACTTTAACTCTTGGGATCCCTATCCTTTAATATACCTGCAGCCTGAAAAAGATACTCCTTTCAAGCGGAGCCTCTCCGTATATGACGTTACAGGAAGTACCGTCCCCTCAACCCACCTCCACCGGGGATGAGGCCTTTACGAGCAGGGCTCTATTAGGTAATAATGATTCAATGCCATCATGTATAATATTTCCCTGCAGAGTGGAGCACCCCCGCGTAATATTGCGCAAAGGACATACGGGGGTGAGTTTCTATTTCATCTTCTCTGGCTCTGTGTTTGTGAACGTCGAGGAACTTTTACTTAAGACTGGTCACGTGATGTGGCACACAGCAATCACGCTACAAAGAGGGGATAGTTTTGGGGTAAGCGCTTTCAAAGTACATATTAGAGAGATTAAGAATTACGTTTACGCAGGAGCCCATCAAATGGGCTCCTGGTTTACGGCAAACCGCAAACTTCAGATTCAAGTTGATATTCAGATTAGGAAAATGAGTAAATACAAATTGTCCAAAATGACAATACCTTTTCCTTATGTCATATAAAGAAAAGTAAACGACTCTGAAACGAAGAGTGGAGGGAAAACTTGATCACACAAGTGATACAAATTAACGTTTACTGTTTTGCCATACAAGTGATTCTAAATCTCTATATTCATGAGGATCACTGTTATCAATAGATCTCTCGATAGATAGCAAAAGTTCAAAGGCAATCGATGCCATGCCTGTGGACGAAACGTGCAACAGGTGGTAAAACCATTTGTGTTCATTTATTTACATCCGCTTTCAGAATATTTTCACGGTATAGTCACGTGTCCACGTCCAGGATATACGGGCTTGGTTGTTCTTGTTTTTAAAAAAATGGCAATTTCATGTCACGTTCAACAATAGAAACTTGCAATACGTCAATTATTTCTTTCCAAAGGTTGCATAAGCTCTTGCATAATTTGCCTTATCTATGTTTCCTAAAGGAGCTTGCTCTTCTAAGAAATATCAAAAGAACGGCTTCAGTTGTGGTGAGAGAGGACGCCGAACTTCTTGTCGTTGAAAAAGACGTGTTCTCCAAAACATGTCCCAAAATTTTTGACAAGGAGCTTGTAGACAAGATCAAATTTTGCAAGTAAGTGGTAACAAAAGCGTTTATCATTTTATGAAAGTAGTTTTATAATCAGCTTCAAATTCGCATTTTTTGTCAGTTTTTCAAAGAGCCCAAGTGTTTTAAGCCTTCGAATTTGTTATAGACATCAAGTTTTCCATTTGCTAGTAGGAACAAGTTTGTTTCAGTCATGAAACTTAAAATTAAAATTCGAAGCGTTTGATCGAACAAAAGGGTTATATACCGTCACGTGATTTTACGCTCCTGCTGACATCACATATCGTACTTCGTCAAATGGGGGTACATTTGCACATTAAATATGTAAAGGTTTTCGAGGTTAAAATCATCTTAGATCCCAGTTAACATAACCCCGCCCTTTAAGGTGTTATCCATTGGTACATTTGTTAAGTCACATGACCTGTTTGACTTAAATGACCGCTTCTGATGACTCACGGACATTATCAAAAGGCACCAAAGCCAATACAGTTTGAACAAGTATTCCCCATTTTCGTTACAAGTCGACTGTGAGACACGTCACTTGGATTATCAAAGAAAAAATATCAAAAGTATGCAAGCAGGAATAGGAAGTTACTTATCAAGTTTTACAAAAATGAGAGAAATAGTTCCACTTGAAATCCACTAAATCTGTGGTTTACAAGCTTTATATTGATACACACAAGAATTTGACTACTGTCAGTAACAACAACCGGCACCGTACGAACGACTTCTTGACGGGATCAAGTAAAACTAACTACGAGAGAACGACTACATGGACAACTGACAATTCGACTGACAATTAACGACTGTTTAACTGTGACAACAGACGGATCGAACTGAACGCACCAATGACATAACATATGACATGAGTCGTAACATCACGGCTTAACTGAAAGACGACCAATAACATCGCGAGTTAATTGACCAATCAGATCAATAGCCAGAGTTTAATACCGTTAACTGACTTAATACAACTCACTATGTCTCTGAAGATGACTACCGCAGAGGTTGTTGAAACGTTAGTCACTGTCAACAACGGTTCTATTCAGGACTACGTTCACCTGGACGACCATACTCAACCTCTTATGAAATGACTCCTGGGTTCAAAACTTTCACAGTAACAAGGATATTGCTAACATGGTTTCCAACAGGATCCAGTTTAATTAAAGCCAATTCTTGACTTCTTTCTTTGCGCACGTAGTAAGGGCTGCCTCGACGCCCTTCTTAGGGACCTTCCCGATAAAGGCGATGAGGTTGGATAAAACTAAGCGTGTTTTCAAGTAAATCCCTAAGAAAACAAAGTCAAATATTCTCTTAAGGAGCAACAAATACTGATTCCTGTCAATTGGTTTTCTAGGAGTTTGTCTTTGTTTCGACAGTGGACTGATGATGCCCTTAAAAATGTTTGTATTGAGGCACAAATTCAGGAGGTAAGAAAAGTAGTTCACATATACTCGGTTATGGGAAACTAGTGTAGTGAAAGAGGTGTTGGGTTTCAGTTCTGATTGTTGGGGATAAAAAAAAAAGGTCCACTTAACCCTGTATTGTCCCTTTCTACCTTCTTGCCAACTTACATGCTACTCTTACCATTTAGTCCTATGGCTGACTGGTTAATCTTTTGTCTTTTCAGTGGAAGGCAAATAAAATTATTGTAAAAGACAGCAGCAAAGAGGTGGAATGGATTAACCTTTGCATGCAAGTAAGTTTTGCGTTGACTCATGTGTTGATGATGATCTGTTCCGATTTTAAAGATGTATTTATCGATACAAAACTATGCCATGCAAATCCAGCAGTCAATTTTTGTAGTCATACATATATGAAGGAGGGAGCTAAACTTGGTGGTAAAATAAATAAGGATTGAGTTACATAATAACAATAAATTAATAAATGAAGAATGCAAGATCTTCAACTTTCGAAGCCAGCCAGTAAGTCAGGCAGCCAGTCAGTTGGTCAGCCAGTCAATCAGCCAGCCAGGCAATCAGTCAGTCAGTCAGTCAACCAGTCAGCCAGCCATTTGGTAAGTCCGTCAGTCAGTTAGTTAGTCAGCCAGCCAGCCAGTCAACCAGTCAGCCAGCCATTTGGTAAGTCCGTCAGTCAGTCAGACTGTCATTCAGTCAGTCAATCAGTCAGTCAGACAGTGAGACAGTCAGTCAGTCAATCGAATTGGCATTATTACAATGTTATTTGTCTTTTCAAGGGGAAGTGTTCAGTTATTAAAGCACTTGATCTGCGAGCTCAACTCAAGCTGCCTCGACCAAGACGAGCTACCAATGAAGAATATTTTCCAATGGGTCTAATCGGAAGGAAGCGAAGAACTCAGTCTGACACGTCGAAAATCTGGCTCAGAGAGTTGGAGGAGAGCTTGAAGACACCCTACAGCTTTAACGACAGTAATAAAGTGGATGAGCATCGAGATGAAAATGAAAGGTAAAACGAGAAAATATACTACGATACAGTACTATACTATAAAGAAATAGGGCATGTCACACATATTAAATTGACTCCTGAGGTCAAAAAGAGAAGGGAAAATTTGTCGTGGCATGTTCACGTCCTCCATAAAACGTCGCATTAGGAGGTTTCACGTCGTAGTCGTGCAGTTGACGTCAAAGAAATATACCAAAAAGCCTTTTGCAAGTGCAGAGCAGTTTTTTGCTCAAAAAACAACTTTTTTAACGTTGTCATTGTCGTCGTCGTAGCGCGTGGTTGCTTGAGTTCCCTAGTATAATACCGACTTGAAAGCGTATTACGATCGGTACTACCTCGCTGCAATCCAGACCAACACAACAGCAATATGAGCACCATTCATGCGATACATGAACGCAATGTAAAATGACACAGTGCTGATAAGCATATAGCAGATTAATATGTTTGATTGACTTTTGTTGATTTTAAAGTAAATCAACCACGAGAAATGACATGTCAACAGAAATATACTATGGCATTATTGTTGACTTCATTCTATATGTACAGGAATACCTGGTCTGAATCTGAATACGAGTCATCAGACGATGAAAAAAACGGTGCCGAGAAGATTCTAGAGGCGATGGACCTTCCATATAAGGATCAACCGCACGCCAAGGGAGATTCGAGTTACATCCTTAATGAAGATGACGAGGACGAGGAGGAAGAAGAAGAACCAAAACAGACCGAGGCCGCAGAAATCCTTCCTGCTGAGCTGGAGAAAAGGGACAATAATATATTCGAGGATTTTTCTGAACTGATTAAAATTGAGTCCAGAGCCGGAAAATTAAATAAAGACGTGGTATATCTAAACATTGCTTCGATGAAAAGTGGCGATATCTTTGTAAGTACTAACAGTCAAACACACCGTAATTTTTTGGGAGTTATTATAACTCCAAAAATGAAGTAAAAATTTTAAGTACAGGATAACCCCTTTTTTGGGTTTATTTTAACTCCTAATTGAACTCCAAATTTGGGGTCAATTTTACTCCTGAAAACGAGTTCTTTTTACTCCCAGTCTGGAGTTAAAATAACTCTGAAATGGGGTTACTCAGTTTTACTCCTTACATGGGTTGTTTTTACTCTTTTTTGGAGTTAATTTAACTCTGAAAGTGGAGTAAAAATTTTAGGTGCAGGATAACTCCTTTTTTGGGGTTATTTTAACTCCTCAATATCTGGGGTCACTTTCACCCTGAAAAAAAGTTCTTTAAACTCCTTTTTGGAGTTAAAATAACTCCCCCCAAAATAACTCCACTGTAAGGAGTTAAATCAGCCCCACTAGAGGAGTTATTATAACTCCTTGAAAATTACTGTGCCGAAATGTTAAAAAAGCCAATATATAGATTTAGCCGGGGCTAAAAGCGAAGCTCTCGTAAATATATATCTTATAGTTTATAATTACTCAAGTAAACGTGTAATGCTAAATGACCACGTCAACGAGAACGGCCAAAAAATTAATAGGTATAATTAGCACAAAAACAGCTTTGCATGTGCAGCTCACTTTTTTGTACATTTCTTTGCCTTTTTTTGCACCACAACAACGTCAAACTTCCTAGTTACATGTTTTATAGAGGAAATGTCGTATATATTCCTGCTTGCCTTTTTTTCCCCTGCGGCTCATTTTTACCTCGGTGGCTTCTAGAATTTCTCATTTTCTCACTTTCATTTTTTGTTCCAACGAAATTCGTCTCTTTTGATTTTTATCTCTTGTTCTGGCTCTTTCTCTGTTATCCACGTCCATGTCATAGTAATGTGACATTTGACATCGACTTACGTAAGGACGAACGTACGGACGGTCACGTGATCACCAAATTTTCACGAGTCTATAGGTTACCATTTTCTTACCCATGGTGCTGCTCCTAATCAGGAAGTCGAAAAGTGAAACATCTTTAACGTACGACTACTAGTTTCGGTTAACAGTTTGTTAACCCACCGGGGGCAGAAATGCGCAGAGCTTGGGTTCCACTGTATCACCATGGCAGTCGGCTATAGGTTTAAGCTTGGAGTGGCTTTTACTTCTATTAATGTTTTGTACCTCATGATCTTTGGCTAGCTAATAACTGATAGGGGTCCAGACTGTATGTGCCTGCTGAAAGGATCCAACGTGTCGCCGGATCCCGTGCCGTCATTGTTATATGACCAAAAAGTTTTAATCTGTTAAAATCTGATCCAATATCGTCCAACAAAATTCAACAGCGTCAAACAAGGTGTTTAAAACGGACCTAACACGGTATCCAAGAGTGTTAAATCGTAAAGTTGGACTACATTACGTGGGATCAGCTTAAACGATAACACATATCAGTAAAATCCAACAAGAGGTCTGTTATCAATGCTTCGTTCTGATTGGTTGAGCTACTACTAAGCTATATGTTATAGCCCACTAGTAGCGAAAAGCACGGGCTTTTTGGCGGCAAAAAGGATTAAAGTCTAGCTTAAACTAGCTAAAAGTTTTTTATTTTCGATATTTTTGACCAACTAGTTAGATTTTTCTAAAAAAAATTCGGTCTTCGGCCTCATGGGCTATTGACTCAGAGCCCATTCGGGCTCGAGGAATAATTGTTAAATAGGCTGACTTAGCAACAGAATGGGAACGTCTGTTGACGACTGCGCGCGCAAATCAAACAACTGGATTGACTCTATGGCAGAGTGGCAAATTGGGTACCGGAAGTCGCGTTTAGTCCTTTCCGCGCCCTTACCTGTCGTCAAATGACGTTCCCGTCCTGTTGCTAAATCAGCCTACCGAGGTTACTAGGACGCGCATTTATTATTTGAGTTTTGAGAACACTGCTAATTATTAGGAGGTGGAGCATGATCGTGCAGGTAAGCGTGGTCCTGAATATAGGGTTGTTATTGATAGTGACTGGCGTTTCAGAGTCAAAGTGTATCAGTTGATGAATGATGAACGATGATGTTGACGAAGACGATGTCCGTCGTGATAATGGAAATTATGATAATTATGATAATTATGAATTTCATTTGCAGGATGTATCACAGGTTCTCAGACCAACAGGGCGAAAGTTGATGTTGGTCAGCAAGGGAGCAGTCATGTTGCGAATAAAACGAGACGACTTCTTCCGGTACTCTACCAAACATACACTGAGGCAGGCCAGGAAAGCAGTGCAAGAACTTGAGTAAGACAACGCAGATTACGTTTAACAAAAAATCACTGCATCAGAAAAAATTAGTAACAGCAACTTGCAGCGAGGAAATATTACAGACGCGGGTTCTAGCAGTATCGGCCCGACAAGAGGGGGGTAGTGGTATACTGACATACCAATTTTCTCCTCATGAGATGCCAATTTACCTTAAAATTGAAAAATCTTTGATACCGAATACCTAAAATTGCCTTGCAAAACAACAGAACACAATGAACCTAAAAATGAGTTGTCTAGTTACTGAGAAAGAACACACCCAAATACAAAGTAAAACTTTTGCAATCGCTCAAGAGCTTTTTCCATTTTCTCCTGGACACTAAAAATTGTACAAATCTCTCGTCTAAATGCCAAAACTTCAGGAAAACGAGATACTCTATGCCGTTGCGATACTAGAATACTGTATAGCTGAATAATTAAAAAAGACCTTGTATACCCTAATGCTCTAACCCCCAGCTGGCGGGGCTTCATATGTAGTACTTAAGTCGCATGTACTATTAAACAGTAGAATTAATTTTTGATACAAACTCTTGCTCGGCTGATTACTATTCATTAACTTTGATACAGATCTGTACTCTCTGTGCTTTAAAATGTTCTTGATGTTTTTTTATTTATTATTATTTCAGCTATCCACCAGAAGAAATAATTTACCGCTCGTACAACGAGCGTTGCGCCTGGGAAAAGCTTAAAAGCACACAGCTACAATCAGTAATGAACTCTGTACAAGAGAAATGTATACGCCATAACATTTCATTTACTGAAAGCACATCAGAAGTCAAGAGACCGCTGACACCTGCTAGAGTCGATAGCGCCTGCCCATCAAGACTTGAGAAATTCGATCAATACTTGTCATTCGTGTACGGTAGCCATAAAGTTCCAGAGGGGGGGCCTACTTCAACCTCATCTGTAACTAAGACTTGCAGTGCTTTGCAGAACTGCGCCACCAAGGAGAAAAACTGCACGTTAAGTCATCAACAAGATGAAAGAAAAAGTGTGACATTTGCTTTTGGTACTACGGAGAAATCGGAGTGACTGGGGTACTCCAGCTTTAATAGAATGCATAATTTATTTCACGTACTCAAAATTAAATTGTGCTCTAAGTTTTTGTTTTTTCTTTTTTCAGATATAGAAAAAGCTTAAATAGAAAACATCACTCAGAACTGCTCTTTGTGATAAAATTATATCAGCTCAAAATTTGTTTGAAGTTTTCAGGAACGTCAAGGCCCCTGGCGGCGAATTTTAAAACCATAGGACGTTGTCCTACCCAAAGGAGAGGCTCAGCCCCGAGTTTCGCACTAATTATAAAGAGCGTTTTCACTTGACGCCACGACGGCCATATTGGTGTTCCAAAACAATGGAACGGTGGCCCACTTGTTGGTGTACCAACACAATCCTGTGAGAGTTGAACTCTTTTCTTATGTAAAACTTTCTTTTGTTCCAATAAATTAGCATTGATGCTGGCCACGTGATTGAAACTCTCTATACGGAGACTATGAACATAGATCTGTATTCAAAAATCATCAAAAATAAAATAAACTGAACTGAAAGAGAAGGCAGTGTCATCACGTTTTAACAGCAAAGCAAACGTACTTTCAGTGAAA
The DNA here is from genome assembly GCA_942486035.1 of Porites lobata. Taxonomy (NCBI): domain Eukaryota; kingdom Metazoa; phylum Cnidaria; class Anthozoa; order Scleractinia; family Poritidae; genus Porites; species Porites lobata. The sequence continues at coordinate 531,245 of CALNXK010000109.1, read as the reverse complement.
ATGGTCAATGGGTTAGCTATGTCGCGCTATTTGCTAAAACGTGTCCTTGCATCAATTGAATTCCAAAAATAATGGTCGAATTTAGTGTTATTTAAGCCAATATTTAAGTGTTGAAACTGTTTCCTGTCGTCTGTTTCCACGGATTGTACGAATGGTACGGGAAAAGGCACCAAAGTAATGACTTCTACTCAGAATTGAACTAATATCCTTGTGACCGTAGGCCCTTTAAATAGGCCAATGAATTGGCCAATGATTCGTCGAGCCATGTCATCTAACAAAAGAAAGAAATTCTTTACTTTCAACATCCTTTGACAACATATAATTACCTTATCACTTCCAGACCCTTAAGAAGAATAAAAACAAAGAAAAAAATGTCATCCAGTCATCCACAGTAAATGATACGGATTTATTTACCGGTCGTGTTAGACGACTTAGACATTTATCCAATTAGATGGTCAAAGGTTTGTTCGGTGCTTTGAAGATTTTTTATTGCTTGAAATGGTAGCTACGTAAAGCAGCAAGGGAAGATCTCTGGCTTTGCATAGAAGTCGACGAAGAACAACTGAGGTAAACCTTATCTTTCTTCAGAGGTAAATTTCTGAACAGATGTTGCAGATGTTGTTGTTCACCATTTTTATATTTTCGATTATGAACATATTAACGTTTAGATACATTCAGACAAAATATCAATCATTTTGTAAACTGTTAAATAGAAGATTATGAAAATAATCTACAGAGTTTTCCAATGTCATAACTTAGTTTTTTGATAGCCTCATGACCGTTCTTGAAAACATCCGTTTTTTTGTTGAATGTTCTTGCATGGGGGGTCTTTATCAGTTCAATCTCGCATCGAAATATGCAGAAAACGTCGTTCAACTATCGACAAGAGAATGAACATCTCTTACATGAATAAAGAGGGCGACACTTGATTAGCCTGTTTGAAAATCGAAGCTAGTAAACGCGCCTTTTTACAAAACATTCTAGGTGAAGGCAAAGTTTATACAAGAAGTTTAATTTTCGCATATTTAAGAAGCAGAATTTAACGAGCCATCTTTGAGGATACGTGCTGCGGATGTGGTTCATCGTAAATTGTCGTAATAAAATATGTGCTTATGTCATGCATGGTAGGCTCGATTTCCTCCATCCGGCCTCTCGGTCCTCCCCGAGGAAGGAGGGCGGGCTCATTTCTCGAAGAGCGGATGGTAATCGAGTCCACATACATCTGACAAATGCAAAGTAAATGTAAGGGTTTATCTGTCGTCGCCCTCACCTGAAACGAGCAAATTTTAGGCACAAAGCTTGTGGGGTCGTGTCTAGGGTTCTAAGTTTTAGATATTATAGCAAGATACAAGTAAAAGAAATCATTTTTCTTGGGGGCGGGGGAGGAGGGAGGGAGCGGGGAGGGGGGCTACTCAATAAAGATACGTGCTGTCCCGCTGTCTATGTCTAACCTCTTACCATTATTTTTATAAAACATTTCTGACAAAACATGTCCCCCCTCCGCCTATACCTTCCATTAAAAATCCTCAAGAAACCTGAGTCCCTTTTCTAAATCCGGCTTTGGAACGAAAGATAATCGTTATGACAAAGGAAAATACGGATGAAAGGTACCGGTATAGTCAACTAGCTTAACACCGAAGGGGCCCTTTTGGTATAAGTTTAACTATTTGCTAGCGGAAAACCGGAAAAGGCTTTAACAGCTTTAAGATACCGGATTAAACCTCCAGTGTGGGATCAAAGGAGTCTTTTTCTTACTCTTAATTCTTTTGTTTTATCAGCAGAATGGCTAAAAATGACTCAAACTTCCTGTGTTCCATAGTTACCAGGAGCACATTGCCGAGCAACAATACAGCCTTGCTAATTAGCTAGGATATTTATTGTTTTCTGACCTCAAAAAAAAAAACTTTTGTTAGCTATGATCCCTGTCCCAGGAGTACGGTTTTTGAACAAGGGAAAGTGCCTTTTTAAAATTAAAATTCAAAGCCACAGCCAATATCTGCAATCCTGAATTTTATGTGTCATTATAATATTTATGTGTGAATTTTATCTGTCATTAATTATTCATCGCTACCAAGGGAAGTGACGAGAAATATGATTTCTTGCAAATGTGTGGTTTCCATTTGCAGTACATTACTGAGACACTAGTATTTTAACCACGCATTTTAAAATTCTTTCGCTATCTTAGCCGTAATCGATGTAACAAAGTAACAATGGCGACTTCAGATCTTTAACCAAGTGAGCCCGGCCCCGAAAATAATTTTCTTTGGCCCTGTGGACTTCAGTTTGCCTTAAAATAATATGGGTTTACGGCTCCCCCCCCCACCCCCTCCTCCTCCCTTACATCGAGCCCCGTAAGAACAAAACCGATGGCCTATCATAGAACACTTCATCTGAGTTTTCCCTCTCATTTTTGCTTCGAAGGTCTTCAAAATAATTCAACTATTTCAGTGATTTCGGATTCCAACATCAAACTAACAACACCAAGAATGATATAACAATGCGTTGTTATTTACAGTGCAAGCCATGACCGGATATAAATAGGTGACATACTCTGACGCATAAATTTAGTCCGAATCCGCTTCATTTTAAACCGGTTGCACCTGCGGCTAAACGAGACCTTAATCCGAATTTAAAAACTGTTCTTTCTCTATTTGCAGATAGGCTGATTTAGAGCATTTGAACGTGTTTCTAAGAATAGATGTTGAAGCCTACACAAACATAAACACTTTTAAGATAAAAGTGGTCAGGATTTGTGGGAGTTATTGATGAGGTACCACTGCATGAAACTTTAAAACGTCACTAGCGATCAGGGATTACTACCCCGAACAAACACACAAAAGAGGCATAGAGCAATACAGGTTCAAAGTAGTCCTAAGAACAGATGTTGGAGCCTGCGAAAACAAAAACACTTTTGGGATAAAAGTGGTCAGAATTTTGCGAATTATTGATGAGGTACCAGGGCATGAAACCTATTACAACGTCACTAGCGATGGCCGATTAACCGACAAAGACAATATTGGCAATCCATATCCGACACCATTGATCACTTTTGTCTAACTTAAGTTTGTACGTGCTTCTGTCCACCAATGCGCTCGATGATTTCCGTAATGATTTTCCTAAAAATTAAGTTATTAAGGAATTAGTTTTATACAGGAAGGCGGATAGAATGCCGTTTTAACATGAGAATTTTGCAGAAACATTACTGATGAGAGGAGCGCCATGTCATTTCCTTTTTAATTTGTCGAGGCCACTCTCGAATGATAATTTGCACCTTTTAAAAAACCCAGTATCTGTTTTAACTTTTTATCAATTGAAACCATTATTGGGAACGAATATATATATATATATATATATTTAAATTAACATATTCAAAAAGGTGAAAGAGATATTCTGCGTAAATTAAAATACTCCGAACTATCGCATTTAAGTGGTTTGAAACAAATACACAATTATTTTTTGTCATTAGTGAGCGCTGGAGTCAGGGTGATATGGGCCCAATCAGATAATTTCCTCCTGCTTAATTCGCCTTGAGGCAAATAAATTTTAGCTAGCTTGATCATAACCATTTCAACTAGTCAAAGTTGCTAAAGTAATAACTTCTATATGCTCACCAATGAGAGTGGGCGGTAAGTCCTCAGGGCACTTATCGATGAATTACATTTATCACTTTTTATTTCTGTTTTCGAAGAATAAGTCAGTAGTAATGGCTGTTTCATTCAGCATTCAATTTTAGAGGCCATCAATATCTTTGTTTCTTAATTTACCCAGCTGTAAACAGTGTTTTTTCCGTTCTATTTGATACGTAAGTGAATCATCTCAAGGATCATTCATAAATAAGATATTTCTAGGTTATAAACCTTTCCATAGTAACAACGTAAAAGTTTGTCGCCCTTCTAAAGATGCAAATGAACTTCTGAACTAAGTGAATAATTTATGTAAAGGTTCACTTCAGTTTTAAAACTCTTTCGTCTCTAATCTTCAGTAAGTGGGTTTTCTCACGAAATATCAAATTTGTGCATTCAAGAGAGAGGGTATGAAAAACGCTTTATTAAAAGTAAAAACAGAAAAGACGACCCGAAAAAAGGCTTTCAACTTATTCGATTTCCTGTGACGTGGTTTATCTCTTGTTTCAACGACGGACATAATTGCTATGCAATAATAAAAATACTATAGATGCAGCAGGGCAAAAATTATTGGTTATCTTGCGCTGTTTTATTGGAAGAAATGTTTCCTCCCCCAGATAACTACCTTGATTGTTTTGAAAAGTCAATTACATGTATGTTATTTTTTCCGACTCACAAAAAAGGTTTTAAAACATGCTATTAAACAGAGAACTGAAAAACGTGAGCAACAAACTAGACAAGTCGAAGAGTCTTTGCATACGTTTTTTGACATTTGTTTTCGAGTTTTTGATATCTCTTATTTGTAACATTATACGTTTTCCTGGAGGCTTTTGTGTATGGCACCCAAACATGGCAGAAACCGGCGCCAGCTGCCGTTTAATTATCTCCCACTTTTTTGTCTACGTGCGTAAACAATTTTTATTTAACAGTTCTTACTCAATTTATGAATTAATTTTTGATGTGCTTTCAAAAGCCTAATGCCATGTTATTTTCCTTTCCTTCCACGTTTCCTTCAGAAAGTTACAATTTTGCAAGGTTGTGACGTTAATCTCAGCACGTGCCTAGCTGCTCGTCAGTCAACGAAAGGAGAATCAGTTTCATCCTCAAGGATTTGTTATCTTGTCTTACAACAGTGGCGGAAGTAACTTATTTAACGTGCAACGTTTGTACGTGCATTCAGACACTCACCGGGCAACAGAACTGTTATAAGCAAATCTGCCAAGCTTCAAGGTTTTCTTCATTTTCTGTGAACTGCGGATTGAACACTTTCAAGATACCACAAACTCGGGATAAAAAACTTACGCGCAAAACCCGTTTATTGACGAGCTTTTAATATAACAAAAGAAAAAGGTTTTATCTGCCCAGGTATTAAATAAAGGAAAGATTTCGTTGGAACTGAGTAAGAAATATTCCGGTTGGTTTCAAGGCGGACAAGATGTCAAGAGAAAACGTCAACAACACAACAACCACCACTGAAGAGACTGAACCGAATCTGGAAGCTTTACCGCAACTTATCCCTATCGGGGCATTCATCATCCTCACAAACTGCTTGGTGTTTGTTCTCTATTACTCCAGAAGAAGTCTACGAAAAGCTTCTAACTATCTACTACTAAGTCTTGCAGTTTGTGACTTTTTTAATGGTTGTGTTAATATTCCTCTTTTCCTTTGGGCGTTCGTACAGAGAAAAACATACCTCCCTCTAATTTGCGCTGTGGAAGTCTCCCACAACTTAGTCGCCATAACAGCAGCTTGTCATATCACCTTGATTACCGCCGAGAAGTACATTGCCATTACACGACCTTTCAAATTCCATGTGATAAAAAAGAAGACCATGTTAGGGGCTCTGGCGGGCGCTTGGCTGATTTCCAGTTTGATGGCTTTTGCTCCTGTTGGTTGGTTTTCGAAGCGCATGCGAAAAATCCCAATCGCCTTGACTCTGGAAATCACTTACAACGTCTTTTGTCTTTTGGCTGTGTTTGCGGCACCCTACACTTTCATTATTTATGCGCATGTTGTCATGTTCAGGAAAGCCTTTCAGAAAAAGAGTCAGATTCTTTGCAGAAACGCAAGCCGGAAAATATGCAAAAAGAAGAAAAACGAACTCAAATGCCTGGTTATTTTCGCTACCATGGCAACTGTGTTCCTTCTGTGTTGGCTTCCCTGGTTTGTGTTGCGCCTTATTTATTCCTTGGGTAATAAGAAGCTAATTATGCCAGACTCTAAACTCCTGGATACTGCTTCACAAGTCATTCTCATCGCCAGGTACCTGACCTCAGCCATTAATCCACTTCTTTACACGTTTTTCAAACACGATTTTTGGATTGCTCTGAAAAGAATGGGAACACATGGGAAACATCCGCGAAGTAAGAGCTTATCTGAGGGTACAGACAGTCGGATTAGAAGACAATTCACAAACAAGATGAGGAACGGAAGTGATTATTCCGACAGCGTGGAAATTCCCAATACCAGAAGCAGCAAGTTTTCTTTCAGAAACCAGAAGCGGCCTCAGAGAGTATAACTCTATTTCTCCAAGAACCTTTGGCAACGTTAAGGCAGAAACAAAGAAAACTCTCATATAAAGCCAGGCTCATTACCTGTAGACTAAGAGTAGTTTTAGAGCTACCTCGAAGAAAAATCAAACTATCTTTTAACTTAACACTGTTAGGGTTTCTCCAGTGTGTTTCAATTTCAGTCAATTTCTTTAGTGTAAGATTTTCTTTAGCTGCTAGTACTTGAAGGAATTTTTTCGAACATAGCCCTTTGCAAGATTTTTGTGTGACATCCATATATATATATCCATATCCTTTTATCACAGCCCACGCTTCATAAGTTCATAAAATAAAGTCAGAGTCGTCAACATTTATTCGTTCCTCTAACAACACTTGCTGTATTCAAGTAAGTGGTTCCAAAACAATTCAAAATGAGCTCCAAGGTTTCCACAAGTTGTATTTAGCCAAACCACAGTTACTTTACTTAACATTGAAACTACTGGCTTTCTACGCTCTCGATTTAAATCTAACTAACCAGTACTCGCCAGAAAGTGTTTGCCGATAGAACTCAATTTAGTACAGTCACGAGCCAGTTTTGGGCGGTGAAATATTGTTAAGTAGTCGCTTAAAAGATATATTTAACAAACGCAGCATTAAGTTAAGAGGAAAATCCTTGTCTAGTGCCAATTAAAGAATCAGGACATTGAAATAAACAACGAGGTAAGAAAGAAATAACAAGGGTTTTGCACTACTTTATAAACAGACTAAGACAATGTACGAAGAGTTTGGTGGGGGAGGACAGCGGGCGAGAATGGTAGAGGAGGCGTAAAAGAAAGGGCGGCTGGTGGGAATTCAAAAAGGGCGGGAAGCTGGAGAAGTAAGGAAAGATTTTTTGCAACGATGACGGCGACGGCAACGAGAAAGCCAAAAAAGCAATAGGTTTAGCAAAACAACAACTTTGCACGTGCATCACACTTTTTTGCACATTTCTTTACCGTCCCCGCGTTACTACGACGTGAAAATGCCTAATTTCACGTTTTATGGAGGACGTTAACGAGCGATGACGATTGGACCTCCCTGTTCTCCAGTACCCTGCAAGCAGTGGTTTCTCCAGGACGGACGCTACGCTACGAAGGAAGAGAAACCGCTGCGAGTAACCATCTGCTTCTTTGATCGAGCCGCCGTCCAGCGCTATGGACGAATAAATTAACTTTAAACATGTAAAACCTGTTTCAAAACAAGTTAAGGCTCTCGCGCATTCGCTTACACCTACAACTGCTGCCTTAACGCGAGCCTGTTGTGAATTTGCGTTCATCTGTCAATTCAGTATTTATTGGAATTATTCATTCCTACCTACTTACTCTGTCAATGTAGGTGAACCAACTGGGGTTGAATTCCTAGGGACCATATCCAAGTTCAGGAAGAGAATGAAATTTCGTCGTTGCTTGTTTACGTTATGCATAAAACGCGAAATTAGGCATTTTCGCGTTGTAGTCGTGCAAAAACGGCATAGAAATGCACAAAAAAGCGTGATCCATGTGCAACGTTGTTGTTTTGCTTATCAAACCTATTGTTTTTTTTGACGTTCTCGTTGCCCTCTTGACTTTGGATATTTAACAATTATTCTTTGAAATCGAGGTGAATAGTGGCAAAATATTTACCGAGCCGCGAAAGCGGCGAGGTAAATATTCCCAAAGCCACTATTCACCGAGATTGAGAAGAATAATTGTTTTAGTATATACACACGAAGTGATCTCAACAAAATCAGAAAGGAAACCATTCAAAAGTAGGATTTGATTGACAGATCAAATCACGCGTAAGTTTAAAAATAGATCTTTGCAGAATCTTCAAACATGGCAATTCACAAGTTTACTCATTTCGCAAACAACAGCGTAATGGCTTCAATGGAATCGCTAAAAGTTTGACTTGTTTCCTTACCTGAGAAAAAAAGTAGAGCTGTGTTGTTTTCTGTTGACTCGCCAAGTTTATAGCCAAAAGGGCATGTTGTGTCGTTCTTCGCATGAAGTGCTGACAAAAATGGCGGCTCGGTTGCTCGAGGTAAGAGGTCGTCTTCCTGTATCATTCTTTTTCCTGTTTACTTGAAATGTAGAATTTCTGCAAACATTTCCTTTTGAATTTGTTTGTCATAAATAAACTTCGATTTTTGAGCCAAAATTTTCTTCTTAGAAAACGCTGAGTTCACGAAACGGCTTCTTCTACGCGAATACACGGGAGTTGTAAACAATCCATCGAGCACAAAACTCCTGCTACAGTAAATTGAAAAACGCCGTATTGAATCCTTCCAAGTCTTTTCTTGCCTTAAAAAAAGTCAGCCCTAGGATTTTGTCGACTTTTAAAAGATCGTTCTCTAAAAAAAACGGGAAAAACACCGAGCTCACACATTATCCACTCGCTAGGAGGTGAATATTGTTGAATAGTCCGAGATAGCGAACCAATCAGATTGCTTAAATCACCAAGATCACTGAGTGTGTATATACTAATCCCTAATGTTTCCTCCGAAACAAGTGACGTTTTGACGTAGGCCTCTCGTGGACGCGCATGCTCGATGGAAAAGTTGACCGTTGCTCGCAATCAGGGTTTCTCACCCTTCATAGCGTAACGTCCGACCTGGA
>CALNXK010000109.1:490000-517500 GCA_942486035.1 Porites lobata | reverse complement strand
AGAAAAGCCAAAAATCATGCAATCCCTACCTCTGTAATATAGACACCTCTATAAAGCGGACACTTGGTTCTGTCCCTTTAGTGTCCGTATTAAAGAGGTTTGACATTATTATAAGTAACGTGCATTTCCATTCCAAAATAACTCAAAGAAGTAGTTCACGGCAAAATTATTACATAATTTAATAAGAAAAATAATATTATTACAAATAAAAGTCTTACTTAGTTACATGCAAGACTGCATAAAATCTCATTAGGAAATCTAAACTGCTGCCTTAATTTTTATTAGCAAGTACCAGCACTTAGTTGATCATCCCGAAAAATTATTGTTAAAGCCTATACAAACTGCTGAGAGGCCATTATTGGGGAGTATTAGACTGATGCTACAAAGACGATAGTGATGCAAACAAAACTAGCCATAGGCTTCATATACAAATGTATAAGCCAACATCTCAACACATGTACCTCACTTTTTGTCGCCACTCTGCTGTAACTACATGGCTACAACTTGGACCTGGCTGTGGCATACAAAGTAGTCTACGAGAATTTGCCTACATCTGAGTTTGAATAGTAATGACAAACTGCACACTTTTAACAAGCGACTCACTTTCACAATGCATCTATCTTACACTCCCTGTTTTATAGTTTTAGGATAATCCATTGACTGTCCTGTAATTTCAGCAATTTTAATGAACACAGTCGAGTAAAGATTGACTTTTAGAATAAAACTCTTATCACCTTTCCAATTACCCTCCCACGCAGGCGTTTTTAGGGGAGCTCGTATTTCTTCCCTCCCCACAAACGCCTGCTCAACGGAAAACAACATTCCTTTCTCATTGTTTTATTTGCGTGGTAAGTGACCAATCAACAATTGTGCAATAAAGTGTTGACAGGCTAAACACGAGTGAACGTGACCCTAGAGTTACCGTTTTCCTTCTTTTCTTTCCTTCACTAAGGTTATGCAGTGCACGGAGTATTCTGAATTTTGACTAAATCTTATTTTTGCCGCTCTGAATCTAACATTTATTGCAGGTCAGAAAGCTTTCCCAGTGTTTAGTGCAGATCGAGTAATTATCAGATTACCTTGCGGTCAAGGTCAACTTTCCAGAATTTGGAAAGTACAATGTGATTGGCTAAGCTTGGGAAAGGAATGTTGTCTTCAGTTGAGCAGGCGTTTGTGGGGAGGGAAGAAATACGAGCTCACCTAAAAACGACTGCGTGGGAGGCTACTTTCCAATAAGATTGTGCAATTTAGTTAGAGTTGATCATCACAGGATCATCCTGACTAAAGGCACAATACTACATTAGGGACTTTAAGCAAATTGCTACAGTGACCTCTACTATGGCGGTCGTGGTTACAGTCCTGAAGACAGTATGTTACTGTTGCCCGTCAAATTTCAACTTTATGCAAGTGGCACCCAAAAGTCACTACAGGGCTTTTCGCTCATTTGGTTTCGTTGTTAGTAAAACGCAGGGAAGACTGAATTATTGCCCAGTGAACTAGAAGTGTCAAATACCTTCTTGATTAAGAGAAAAAAAATGCTAGGTTTTAAACCAGTGAAAAATAGGGGAAAAGTAGAATTTTATACTCATGTACAAGCCATCACATTTTGTGCTTCGGCTAAAGCTCATTATTTTTCTGGACATCACGCACACGGCGTCATTTTTGGACTTATTACTCCCAGTTGCCATAGTAGCGATCACTGTAGCAATTTGTTAATTTGATATTATTGGCATCCTGCCCATGAAGGGCAGTTAGTTGGTACTGGTCTGTCTGACAAGTATTTATCAACCTCTCTGGTTATTTTCCCGGCTGTTCTTTCTTTGCCTCTTTGACATGCAAGCCTCACAAAAGGCGTCAAGAACAGCATTGATGTTTCTTAGCTTTGACCTCTCTGAGCATAGTGGCCTGATGTACCTGGGTTGTGGATCATTGGCCCTCCCTTCATTGTCTTCACTCTCCTCCAAAGACATAAATTGGATAGCATTGTGTAGGTCTAATAAAGCCTTTATTTTGGCTTTGTCATCTGGAGAAAGTTGTGCCTTGTCCAACACGTCTGTGTGATTCGTCAATTTCTGAACACCAAAAAACTTATTTAGTCACAGTGGCATGACTACTATGATAAACATTTAATTAACATTTACGTTCTTCAGTAACAGTTTAGTCTGGTAAAATAGTCACCCTAACTATTTTGAATCTTTAGATTTGGTTCTTGCTCTTTACTCTGAGCAATTTACACTACAATCAAACCTTGCATATAAATGGAAAGGACACTGTTAACATTAAAAATGTCAAAGGGGTAGGGTGTGGCCCTAGTGCATTCTATAACAATCATTAATTATGTATGCATAATACAAACGTGCAAAACATGTGTTGTGTTCTTAAAAAAATGAAAGAGCCTTGTGCCCTTAACCTGAAAGATCCAGGTACCCAGGATGAATGTGTTTGAACAAACTAAGACTTCCTTGTCGCCCAAGAGCAACAGTAATGCAACAGGGGCCACCAGGCACTGCCAAAGCACAGCTCTGTTGCAGGACAGGCTAAATAAATCACTAAGTGGATGACTTAAACTACACAGTAAAAATATTTGCACTGCAAGCATTAACAAAATAATGTACATGTATTTTACCTACCTTTTTAGCTCTCAAATTGGAATCTTGTCTGAACTCTGTGTTCTTCAAGTTTTCCATTTTACTGCCTTACCACATCTGCACGGGTACTTCTCTGACTCCAGTGCTGAAAAATGGCCCCTAGCAAAAGGAAAGCATGTTAAATGTGCAGGTCTGTAGAAAAGGAATTAAGAGTGCTTCTTGGTGTTGCTAAAAGTATTGTGGTTTGCTCCTGTTTTTGGTGTGGGTATTATTTAGTGGCTTTTCCATCTTTTGTATTTATGTCATTAGGGGATTACACTTGTCGGCAACACCAAGAAACTACAGTGGAACCCCGTTAACATGGTCATCAATGGGCCAAAAAAGTTTTGCCGTATTAATGGGGTGACGGTATTAATGAGGGTTTGTTTACAAGAAAATGTATGGTGGTTTTTGCCAGGCGGCCAAAAAAAGTGGCTGTAATAACAAGGTGACTGTATTACCGAGGTGGCTGTAAGGCGGGGTTTCACTGTAAGAAATTCAAGAAACTTAGAAAAGTGTACAACTTACCTTTTATCTCTGTTTTGGGCCATTTCTTTTACCCAAAATTCCCCCTCACTTCATTAACCAAAATACCCTCAATGTTTTTGTTCTCCACATCAGTATACCTCAAAGAAATAAAGACAAAAAAAATGTCAAATATTTATATCAAAATAATAATACATGTATTACATGTATCGTAACAGCCTCGTTCTAAAAAAACTAGAGAGCTTAAAATCAGGCAGTTTTCTGGTAGTGCATTACAATGAAAAATATTTAAAAAATGACGGTTGCTTTTATCATCGAATAAAGCCGTTATCCAAGTGCTTGAGGCACAAAACAAAATTAAAGTGTAACAATATAAAACAACTGTGTAATCATCAAGTTGATCTCCTTGTGGCATTTGTAAAAATTGAAAGTATCATTAACACAAGCACCATTTTGTCCACTCAAAGAAGGATAAATAGAATAATTCCAACTTCCCACTTAAAGATGGGCACCTTACTTGAGTCAGTGAAGGTTGCTTTGTCATCGAATAAAGCTTTTATCCTTGTTTTCAAAGCTTAACAACAAATTGAAGTGTAAAGAAATAATTATTATATTCCTGACTAGTATTCTTGTTTATCTCCTGGTGACTGTTGCAACATTTGAAATATCATTGACACAAGCACTACTTTGTCCACTCAAAGATGGATAAATAGAATTGCAACTTCCCACTCAAAGATGGGCATCTTACTTGTGTCAATGAAGGTTGCTTTGTCATCGAATAAAGCTGTTATCCTTGTGTTCGAAGCTTAACAACAAATTGAAGTGTAAGGAAATTATATTCCTGAATGATATTCTTGTCTATCTCCTGGTGACTGTTGCAACATTTGAAATATCATTGACACAAGCACTACTTTGTCCACTCAAAGATGGATAAATAGAATTGCAACTTCCCACTCAAAGATGGGCGTCTTACTTGTGTCAATGAAGGTTGCTTTGTCACCGAATAAAGCTGTTATCCTTGTGTTCAAGCTTAACGACAAATTGAAGTGTAAGGAAATTATATTTCTGAAAAATCTTCTTGTTGCAACATTTGAAATATCATTGACACAAGCACTACTTTGTCCACTCAAAGATGGATAAATAGAATTGCAACTTCCCACTCAAAGATGGGCGTCTTACTTGTGTCAATGAAGGTTGCTTTGTCATCGAATAAAGCTGTTATCCTTGTGTTCGAAGCTTAACAACAAATTGAAGTGTAAGGAAATTATATTCCTGAATAATATTCTTGTTTATCTCCTGGTGACTGTTGCAACATTTGAAACATCATTGACACAAGCACTACTTTGTCCACTCAAAGATGGATAAATAGAATTGCAACTTCCCACTCAAAGATGGGCGTCTTACTTGTGTCAATGAAGGTTGCTTTGTCATCGAATAAAGCTGTTATCCTTGTTTTCAAAGCTTAACAACAAATTGAAGTGTAAAGAAATAATTATTATATTCCTGACTAGTATTCTTGTTTATCTCCTGGTGACTGTTGCAACATTTGAAATATCATTGACACAAGCACTACTTTGTCCACTCAAAGATGGATAAATAGAATTGCAACTTCCCACTCAAAGATGGGCATCTTACTTGTGTCAATGAAGGTTGCTTTGTCATCGAATAAAGCTGTTATCCTTGTGTTCAAGCTTAACAACAAATTGAAGTGTAAGGAAATTATATTCCTGAATGATATTCTTGTCTATCTCCTGGTGACTGTTGCAACATTTGAAATATCATTGACACAAGCACTACTTTGTCCACTCAAAGATGGATAAATAGAATTGCAACTTCCCACTCAAAGATGGGCGTCTTACTTGTGTCAATGAAGGTTGCTTTGTCACCGAATAAAGCTGTTATCCTTGTGTTCAAGCTTAACGACAAATTGAAGTGTAAGGAAATTATATTTCTGAAAAATCTTCTTGTTGCAACATTTGAAATATCATTGACACAAGCACTACTTTGTCCACTCAAAGATGGATAAATAGAATTGCAACTTCCCACTCAAAGATGGGCGCCTTACTTGTGTCAATGAAGGTTGCTTTGTCATCGAATAAAGCTGTTATCCTTGTGTTCAAGCTTAACAACAAATTGAAGTGTAAGGAAATTATATTCCTGAATGATATTCTTGTCTATCTCCTGGTGACTGTTGCAACATTTGAAATATCATTGACACAAGCACTACTTTGTCCACTCAAAGATGGATAAATAGAATTGCAACTTCCCACTCAAAGATGGGCGCCTTACTTGTGTCAATGAAGGTTGCTTTGTCACCGAATAAAGCTGTTATCCTTGTGTTCAAGCTTAACGACAAATTGAAGTGTAAGGAAATTATATTTCTGAAAAATCTTCTTGTTGCAACATTTGAAATATCATTGACACAAGCACTACTTTGTCCACTCAAAGATGGATAAATAGAATTGCAACTTCCCACTCAAAGATGGGCGTCTTACTTGTGTCAATGAAGGTTGCTTTGTCATCGAATAAAGCTGTTATCCTTGTGTTCAAGCTTAACAACAAATTGAAGTGTAAGGAAATTATATTCCTGAATAATATTCTTGTTTATCTCCTGGTGACTGTTGCAACATTTGAAACATCATTGACACAAGCACTACTTTGTCCACTCAAAGATGGATAAATAGAATTGCAACTTCCCACTCAAAGATGGGCGCCTTACTTGTGTCAATGAAGGTTGCTTTGTCACCGAATAAAGCTGTTATCCTTGTGTTCAAGCTTAACGGCAAATTGAAGTGTAAGGAAATTATATTTCTGAAAAATTTTCTTGTTGCAACATTTGAAATATCATTGACACAAGCACTACTTTGTCCACTCAAAGATGGATAAATAGAATTGCAACTTCCCACTCAAAGATGGGCGCCTTTACTTGTGTCAATGAAGGTTGCTTTGTCATCGAATAAAGCTGTTATCCTTGTGTTTCGAAGCTTAACAACAAATTGAAGTGTAAGGAAATTATATTCCTGAATAATATTCTTGTTTATCTCCTGGTGACTGTTGCAACATTTGAAACATCATTGACACAAGCACTACTTTGTCCACTCAAAGATGGATAAATAGAATTGCAACTTCCCACTCAAAGATGGGCGTCTTTACTTGTGTCAATGAAGGTTGCTTTGTCACCGAATAAAGCTGTTATCCTTGTGTTCAAGCTTAATGACAAATTGAAGTGTAAGGAAATTATATTTCTGAAAAATCTTCTTGTTGCAACATTTGAAATATCATTGACACAAGCACTACTTTGTCCACTCAAAGATGGATAAATAGAATTGCAACTTCCCACTCAAAGATGGGCGCCTTACTTGTGTCAATGAAGGTTGCTTTGTCATCGAATAAAGCTGTTATCCTTGTGTTCAAGCTTAACAACAAATTGAAGTGTAAGGAATTTATATTCCTGAATGATATTCTTGTCTATCTCCTGGTGACTGTTGCAACATTTGAAATATCATTGACACAAGCACTACTTTGTCCACTCAAAGATGGATAAATAGAATTGCAACTTCCCACTCAAAGATGGGCGTCTTACTTGTGTCAATGAAGGTTGCTTTGTCATCAAATAAAGCTGTTATCCTTGTGTTCGAAGCTTAACGACAAATTGAAGTGTAAGGAAGTGATATCCCTCTACAATCTTGTGACTTTTAGAACCTTTCTGCACCATCATATTAAAACTTGTTATTGTGCATGTACACAAAGAGAAAAGGTTCCTTTTAACACTACAAGTCTCGTAACAAGCACTACATTTATTTCAATTTTGAACAATTCCCATTGGTAGTAAGGAAATGCACGTTGTCTGCAAAAAATTAATATGAACATTAAATATTATTTTTGTACAGGTTTATCCTTGTGATAAACATCTACGGTCTCAGAAATTGGAGTGGAAATGTTTTGTACATTTCAGTGTCAAGGAATTTTTATATAATATTTTTCTGTCATTGCTATTGGATTCCGTACTCCGTTCCGTGATTCCGTTTCCTCAATCCAGATTAACTATTTTAAGGCTGCCATCTTCGCCATTAAAATGTGCATGCAGCAACTATGTCTTTATTGTAAAAGAAATCAGACAAAGACGTGCTTTACAGGCATATGCTATCAAAGAAACTACAGGCAACATACAAAGGTCAGATCTGTACGAAGCAACTCGCTGTCGCATGAAGCTCACATGTGAAACGATTTTTATGATCGACATCGATGAAATGCTCCCAAAGCTATTACATAGACTTAAATATGCCTCTATATATTTAAACAAGATTCAGAATGTACTTACGAAACAACAAGGATCCACAGTTTAAAATAAGCGTTCTTTCTTCTCAATGATGGTTGAAACACTCAGGGTGCATTCGAGTCGCGAAGAGTGAACACTGAACTCCTTCATCACCGCTTCCATGGGATTTGGCGTTTCGTTTAAATAGTTTTTCGAAGTATTATTTCTCCCTGCAGTCTATCTCCGCAATCTATCACACTCTCCTCGCTTATCTTGACAAAAAAATGGTCCTGCATGAACAAACCACCAAAATGGAAGGCGAACCGACAGCGAAGAATGTTCAAAAGGGCGCGCGATTCAAAATCCAACGTGAAAACGAGGCACGCATGCTCGTAAGACTCGCGCCCCCAGAGCGAGGCAAAATGCGTGCAAGCGTTATAATTTATTTGGCTGTTTCTAAATTGTTTCAAATTACGCGTCAATGTTTGGAGCGCTAGTAATTTTAATGACACATCTTTGAATCTCTGAAAAAGGAAGACAGAGAGAATCATCTATCACTTTTCCAGTATTTACGACGTGTAGTTTAGCGCAGGCGATTATCTCTGTTCTTTCGGATATTTTAGGTCAATGCAATGATTCCTCATCTTGCCTGAAGCGTAATCAGTACAGTTAAAACAAATTTTATTATATGAAAAATATTAAAAATAGTGCTGTTGCCGAGAAATCCTTGGCAGCACATCGCCTACTTAAAATTAAATCAACCGAAGATAAAAGCTACCAAATTTCCGCAGAAAATTGTCTGCGGAAACGCGACTGATACGGCCTTGTACATTTCAGCCAACGGAAACGCTGCGGAAACGCGAAACGCGACCTCATTTTGCTCTTACGTGTTTCCGCCCTCCGGAAATGTGACGGAAACTTGAACTATCAGATTTCCGCAAGATTTCCGAAATACGGAAACGCCTTATTTCACCCTGTGCTTTCGACAATCATATCTAAGAAACCACCAAATTGATCTCTATCCAAGACATACCCGACACCTTGATGAAATGCCATAACGTTCTGTTTTTCTTACTATTTTTCAGAATCTACGGATGAGAACACAAACGCTATTGGAATTAGTGCAGAAATAATGGACAAACAAAAAGCAACAGATTTAATTACCCAACTTCACGAGAAACTTTTAGAAGTCAATTGCATAACAAAAGCCTTGATCGAATGGAAACAAAAGCGGATGTACATATTTACAATATCGGAACACCCTATGACAGGTCCATTCTTTGAACCTTCGGTCATTTAAACCATCTACGAGCAACTACGGCCACAAAAGGCAAACCCAAAATAGTAGACGCCAACTGAAAATTTATGATGAACGATCGATCTTAATGAAACATTTAAAAAATGTACAAAATCCACTTAATCTAAGTCAGATACGCGTCCTTCATCTTCTTCATGATCAAAAACTTAGAAAACTGTTCCCCCACAGTACTCAAATCGAACACGGCGAAATCTCGTTGTCCCTCTTTCATATCAGCAAGAACCTTTTGCAGAAACGCATCTTGCCAAGATTCTTTGTTTTGTAAAAACACAGCTTCTATTCTCTTGGCAAAACAATGACAACAATACATTGGATACAGAAACTCTTCTTTCAAAAACAGAGCAAAATCTGTAGTGGTATGGGCCTTACACACACGTGTAAAATACTTGTAATGAAATCTTGCGGTTGATCGACAAGTAAAACATTGGTTAAGATAAGCACAATCGACAATGATTAGCTAATGAATGCAGGAATAGTCATTTCCTGAATTTCAACACCCTTTAAAATACCTTTTGTAACTATATATATATCCAAGATGTTGAGGCTGCGGGTGAGTAAATGAGTAACTTGAAAAATGGATAAAGATCGTACATACCTAAGAGATTCGTAAAAAGAAAAATATACTTCTGAAGTGGTTTTTTACGCATAAAACCACCCGAAATAAAATTACAAAACAAATCGAACATGTAATCCTTATCGAAAATCATCTCTTTCTTGCGATTGAAAGAAAGCCCTAAGCTTTCACATCTACATAAACATTAACACCTTCTCTATCAGAATCTATCTTATCGACATATATTGTCCCAATTTGCAACGTTTAAAATGTTCCATGATGAATTTACGATCGGTTTTACTCAGGACTCAGTGCACGATCGAAATCCACACGTTCCAAGACCTGTTTCACATGATAATAAACAATTATTGGATGAGGTTTTTGCCGGGGGGGGGGGGGCACTTGGGTATTGTTTGGGTGGGTATATCCGGACTAAAACTGATCCGTTCTATAAATGGGTCAATTTTTATACTCCGTTCTAAGGTGCAAAGAGTCAGGGCTTGTTAACGCATTGAACCGTTATTTAAAAGCAATCTGTCCTTGAATAATTTCAAACACTTGGACCTCGACCTTCTAGATTATTCCGGAATATCAAAATCAAAATACCGAATCTAATAATTGTTCTGTTATACTTTATCTTCAAGTAATTTCTCAATTTCTTGCTGGGTCGATGAAGCGAATCGAGAAGCCACTCTTACTTCGCTGTCCGCGAACTTGACATTGCTGTCCGTGCACTTGACATTGCTCTTGGAAATCATGCATTGCGCGCGCGACCTACAGATTATTCACTAATCTGTAGGTACAGATTACTGAATAATCTGTAGGTTGCGCTGTTTCCCAGAATTAACTGTAGGCTTTAGCCAATGAGAAGACAGATGGTGACTACAATGTATAATAATGATTATATGACGGAACAATGGAAACTTTCCCCGCTGCAACCGCTTCCTTCGCTTTCTCCGTCACTGCAACTTTCTCGACAAGTAGCTTCTCCTTCCTCAACTTCTTCTTGTTTTGCATCTTCTTCGAGAACACGATCTTTGAACACAAAGCCAAACCACACTCCAGATACAGGATCCAAATTGATGAGCTCGGTGGATGTGAAAAAATTCACCAGTTTGTAGACGATCTGTTCTGTCAAAACTGCTTTGCCAACTGATGATACATACTGGACTTGCTTGTTTCTTTCTTCATTGAAACCATGGTTTATGATTTCTGCAAAATCTCTCTTTCCACCACTCTCTATATACTCATCTATCAAGCCAGATACCTCCGTGAGACGCTATTTCAAAGCACTTCTCATCACACAAAAATGAGTCAATAAAGATCTGGCGCCAAATTGACGATGCGTGACGAATTCCACTTTATCCAATAATTTGCAAACACACGGACTCTCATGACCCTCACCATCAGCCCCTGTCAGACGGCGCTTCCACTCTTTTGCTACTTCCACTGTTGGAGGATGACTTTGATTCTGCAAAAAATCAATCCGTTTTTTTGATACCTTCACCGACATAACTGTTAAAACAAAAATAATACGGTTTACAACCCATGACGAACGTGTCGTTAACTGACTGTACTTCAAACATGACCATTCACAAAAATGCAAAAGCAAAAAATGAATGGAAATGAATTTTAAACTAGTTTACTCTCCTACTTACCAATTGCATCAAAATATGCAAATAATCCCTCTTTGTCACTCTGATTCAGACACATGACTGAACTCAATACTCAGACAATGCTTTTGCAGACCGATTTCATCTACAAAATGTCGAATAACGACAGCAAGTTTTTGATCAAAACTGCCGTCTTTGATGGCAGTAACTAATTCTTCTGCAGCTAATCTGGAATCTACACGGAATATGAAACACATGGGAAATTCGTCGCCACCCAAATCTTCTCCACTGACGATGTCGTCCACAAACTCTCTACAACCCTCGTCGTATATAGTTTCCTGTACTTTCGAACTTTCTTGCGAGGAACGAACAATTTTTCCTCTTCCTCGTCCGAACTCTCCGTAACAGAACCCGACTCGTATTCTGCCATCGTGAAATAAAAATAAACAAACATTATTTTCTTATTGATACAAACCTAATTACTTACAGTCTTACCAGTACTGCAACACATCTTCAACCTACCTAATTAGATATGAATTTATTTACAATTTATTCCCACTACACCGCACTACACCACCGGCCGCCATAATCTACCTCATTCTATATTCATTTCAGGATTCATGCCCAAGCGGTTGCCTCTACAGCGCCCAGATAACCGACCTCATTATATATTCATTTACTCATGCCCAAGCGGTTGCTATGACTGCATAACGGTCTCGAATTCTCCCAACCCCTCTCGTGTTTATATCAGGCTATGCAAACACGGAAAACGTTTTCTAGTGCTTAAGTAATACCGCATGGCTTTCAGATCGGAGTGGCGCTCAAGCCCTGATAAGTGATTTTAAAAATTAAACGAGGGTGTGAATGGCCGGGTTAGCCGACTAGCGACAAAGGCCTTAAACTATTATTGACTACCGACAAGAAAATATTAACCGACTACCGACATTATCTATATTTTTTTAGAAAGAAGAGCATGTTTTATTTTTCTACGTTTCTGGGAAGTAACAAAGAATACCACCGACTTTATTAATTTTGTTGAAAAGAAAAAGGTAAAAAACCGAATATTTCCTGTTTCGATGGAAGTCACAAGTCAGTCTTTTTAAAAATATACCACCAAACGAGGGTATTGAAATAGTTTGCAGAGCGTATGAAAATTTCTACAAAGCAACCCACCTATTCCAACACATTACCTGCGAGAAATGCTTAGATTAATCCTCAAAGAAAATTCTTTCTAGTTTAATCAAAATGGGAAGCTCCACCTACAAACTCACGGTACCGCGATGGGCACAAAGAGAGTAGTTTTCCTTTGCCAACATTTTCATGGCATATATTGAAACACGAAGTCTAAGAAAAATCGTCTTTAAACCAACTTTTTGGAACCGCTACATGGATGACATTTTTTTCGCTCTGGGACATAAGTAAACCAGGCATCGTAGCTTTCTTCGAACAAGCAAACTTACATTACCCCGGCCTACTATTAAATTCACCACCGAAATTCACTGAGACAATGTTTTTAGACCCAATTGTCTACAAAGGCACAAGATTCAACAAAAAGGCTATCCTTGATGTATAGACACATTGTAAACAAACAAAGGAGAAGCCTTTAGCCTTAGACAACGTTTGAGGAAAGTATTTCAAATTTAAAAAAAAAACACTTGATGGACAGAGGCTACCAACACAGTGTGACAGAAAAACTGCTATCAGAAATAAATAAAACTCATAGAAACTGGAAATCTTCGCTCCTGAAACAAAACAGCAAGGACGAAAAAAGAAATGTTAATTGCCTTTCGTGACACAATATCAGCCCTTGGTGCCCTTGGTGTCTAATATAAAAGAAAAAGTTGAATCCTCATACAAAACCAACCACTAATTTGCCAAATTTTTAAAGAACCACCTACCACTTCCTACAAGAAAGGAAAATCATGGCAAAGAGCTACCCACGCCAGCAGATGTTTCTCTCTTGCATGGCTTTTAGCGTTTACGAAGTCGTTCGCGTGGCAGTTTTCTAGATCTGTCAACCCACGCGAACGACTTCGTAAACGCTAAAAGCCTAAGTTCATTACTTTTTCTAGTGCCCTGTAATCAACAGGGAAACCAAGTTCGCATTTGCAATGAAAAGCGGTGGTGATTTCATCGGTACTATATAATATGAGGTTTAAGGTCAATCAAATGATGCATTTTTACAGTTTTTACACGTTTTACAGGGATCAAAGTCTTGAGGTGAGTGAAATACATAGCAAATATCATAATTAACAAGCATTTTCACTTATTAACTGAGATTTACAGACAACCGACAAAGATCGAAAATTTTAACCGACAACCGACAAGTGGACCCCCCATCAATTCCGTGCTGGCGCAACAGCTATCCGGTAACCTTAGAAGCAATAACTCCAACAACTTGAAACATTATTATTATTTTTTTTTCATGAAGGCAATGTATTGAATGACTGTATTTTTTGGCAAATAAATAAACTGAAAATGAAACTGAAGCTGAAAACAAAACAAAAGGCAACCATTTCGATAAATTCTATAATTTTTACAGTAGTAGTGCACCATCAAATTCTTGCAGTATTTTCAGCCATATTTTCGTCACCTATAATATCAACTTCCACTTTATTTATTGAAAATGGTTTTTACAATAGACTGGCCGGCAAAATAGCAGTTACTAAAGGAGGCGGTCCAGTTAAAAGAAAAAATAAATAAAGGGATAAGGAAAATATTTTAAGTAACAATAATTGCGTTTTCTCAAAAAAAGTAAATTAGAGTAAGTTAGGGCAACGGCAACTAAAAGGTCAAAAAATCAAAAGACAACAACAATTTGTTTGCTGTCACTGATTAACGCAAGCGTTGCCTGCGAACAGGCCCCCAAGTGGAACTGGGCGAAAAAGAAAATCGGCCAACCTCGTTCCCAGGGTTCTCTCCGCGCCGAGCGTGACAGTGGGGGAGAAAAAAGGCGGGGGAAAAACTATCAAATGATGATGTGACATCATCAGAATTTGACAGGTATAATTACCTTATTAACACAAACATACTTGTTACAGGATAATTGCAAGTGGGCGGATGGGCGACATCCGCAAAATTACGAAGTCCACAGGCTCCCCTGACGCTCCAGATGAGAGTCTGTTCGCAGGCTAACGCAATAGTTGTATGATGTCATTTAAAAAGAACAGCTGTATACATACGAGACTAATCTTACAGCCTTTATTTTATATTGCACATGTTTTCAACGAAGTGTCGTAATTAAACACCACATTAATTACTGTGGCAAGTCAGGAAACGTTGCAGTTAATTAAATAAAAATGCAATGTCCCAAGAGCAAACAAGTCGCCCTGTGCGACCTTGCCTTTAGAAGCTGATCCTAAATCAAAAGCTAAAACGAAACAGTCGATTGATTAAAAAACCCGAATGCACCTCGTGGGCTTCATTTATCATGACCAAATTTAGAAAAATTAGCGGTTTTTAACCATAACAAACAAGGCAAACATCAAAAACCAGGCCACCGAAGCTTTGAAACCATCGCCACTGCTCTTAGTAGTTGTCATGGCCACAGTAGTTATAGTAGTTATAGGAGTTGTCGATGACTTGATAACTGTGCAAACACCGCCAGGGCAAGTTAAGAAGCATTTGTCTGCATCACACTGGACAACGCAGTTTCCAAAGGGACAAATCTGATTGCATTGCTTAACACCAGGAGAACAGATCATTTGACAATTTCCCCCAGTGCAACTCTGGCTGCATTCTTCAGCGTTTGACGAGCAGGTCATATTGCACTCACCTCCGGTGCAACTTTGTTCGCATCGCTTGGAATCGCAATGCAACGTATTACATTTACCCCCGGTGCATGATTGTGTGCAGTTCATAATGGAAGAGGAACAGGCCAACTTGTCGCAACCGCCTCCTGTACACGACTGTACGCATTCATCATACGCTGCTGCATCCCCGCAGAGGGTCGCGCATGGTTGTGGAGAGCAGCCACCCTGGAAACATGTAACGTTATTTGATATTCCTGGATCACAGCTGGTCTTGTTGCTTTGCGAATACACCAAGGTCCCAGTGCAAGATATCAGGGCGATTATTAGCAGATACCTCATGTCAATACCTTTCAGCACTGTAAATGATTAACACATTTTGATCAGGAAAATGTGGTGAACCTAGTCTGTACACTCTTAAACCCTTGATGATTTAGCCTCAATGAATTAGTTAGCCTCCGTAGCAAGCGATTCCGCCCGAGTTCGTTGAGAAAGTTGTAGGACTAGAGCAAAAATGATGAATGAAGAGGAAGGAGGAGAAGGGAGAAAAGAAAACCCTCCTCCTTTATCCATTATTTTGCTCCAGCTTCAACTTTAGCGCAACAACTTAATTCTATTAGAACGCTTGCCGCACAGGCGTTAGAGTAGTATGATTAGTCTAATTATCATTTTATTACCTATTAATGTCAAGGGTGCCAAATTACGCTCTCAATCGTGTTCATTTTTCACTTGTGTATCGTATCAAGAACTCCATGCGCTGAAAAGTTTAAAGCATAAATTTTGGCTTGAGTTCACAATTTTCTGAATTATTCGACAAAATACCTGTTAGAATCCTTCTTGATGTGCTGTTTCATTTTTTTAGGTTTTCTAAAGCGTCATTTTATCATGTTTAATACCCTGATATCTTCAATGTTAATCATATCCCCGGCACTTTCAATTACAACCACTCTATACTAAGCGAGAGGATTGCCACATGCATGACTGCGCAACAACCTACGCGATTTGTATGCGATTTCCGAAGAAAAAAATAGAGCACGAAAAGAAAAACCAGTTTCATTTGTGAAAACTCGAGGTAATTAGATAGAAAAGTGTGCGTTATTTTAAGAGATAAACGTTTTAAACTGGCAAAGTTGAATTGATAACCCTCAATTATTGAACAATGTTCATTTCGCCTTTATTTGTTCATTTTGTTCATTTGTTTGTTTATTTGTTCATTTTCCCTTTAACTGTTGAACGTCGCTCCATATATAACTAGTGGATCATGTGTAATTCTTAAAAAGAGACGGGTGAGGTAGCTTGGCTGAGCGGTTAGAGCGCTGGACTTGTAATCCAGAGGCTCCGAGTCAGTCAAGTATTGCCCTGCAAACCAGGCCCGGGTTGCTCGAAGCATGGTTAGTGCTAACCAGCGTTAAATACCATGGAAACCTATACATTTTGATACCTCTTAACCAACGGTTAGCGCTAACCAGGCTTCGAGCAACCGGCCCCAGTGGCCTCTAGCTGGATTTGTTCTCGGTAGTCGCGAGTTCACTAATCCTCGCGGCCACGCTTGTGAAATACCTAACTGCTTCGCGTCCTCGCAGTTGGGATTCAAAGCAATGCATGCTAAAGGAGAGGATAATTAAATATACTAACTGGCGTGAACTTGAGTTCATCAAATCGTTCAGAACCTGAATTTAGAATTACAAGAAAAACGTATTCTAGAAAATACAAAGAGTTTACAAAGGTTAGCACCATGAAACACAAGAGAGGAAAACAGTATTTTTCAATCCCTTTTTGATGGTAATTATCTGTAATTATCTATGTCGTGATGTTTACAACTACAAATTCTGATTGGCGTATCGAAAAGTTATATATTAATGATGCCAATTCAATTAACGGTAACATTACTGGTGACTTCAGTAGACCACATCATTTTATCAAAATAGTGCCTTTATTCCTTTACGTTTTGGTTTTTTTTGTTGCGTTGCGTTTCACGCTTGTCTTCTGTGCCTCGTGCTTAGCGCTTTGGCTCTAGTGCCTGGCGCACAAGCGTTCCTCTCACGGTGAATGACGTCATTCTCGACACGGCGTTATGTGCCCTAACTCACGCACAAGCACTCCATAGTATTACTCAAAGACTCACTACCGTGCATATTGCTGACTCACGGGCGCCGTTAAACTGCTTAAACTAAAAAAATGCCCGTCCGAACTATTCAACGGGTTTATACCTAAAAACCGCCAAGCGATTATATAAGGCCCAACGGTTTTACATGATAAAGTTGAGTTATTTCGTGTCACTAATGAGCAATTGGGGTGTGACTCACCAAAACGCACGGTATCCACTTAATACCGGCGGCACGCACCGAAATTTTTGCGACAATTGCCGAATTTCTACGAAAGTCTCATGTCAAACTTCTGAAAGTATTCCATCTCAAAGCGATCTGAGTCACTTGAACTCTCCGCGATTTCACTCTGTGTACAAGCGTGCAATACTAGTTAGCTGCGAAGCAATTCTGTTTTTTTCTTCTCCTCACAATTTTAAAGGAAGTTAGAATATTTTCAGGAGGTTAGGACATGGCTTTTCGTGACTAGGCATTTAGTCTGTTAATTTTTAAAGACCCTTCACTCTATAATTGCGACATTTTCAAATTTTCTTCCAATCCGTAAGAAGTCAACTCTCGCAAAAAAACGCTGTCTTTTTAAAAAAAAATCACTGTGCTTAGAGAGAAAATATAGTTAGTAATTACTCGCTGGTGCCAAGAAGAAAAAAAGAAAGGAATTGTAACGAGATGAAAGTCGAATGTAGGTGTGACAACATGAACATGTGAAGTTGATCATTACGTAACATTTTGAACATAAACGTTCGACACTTGTGTCATACATACTCGCCGTTTCAGTATCCGCCAAGTATTCAAACACAGAGGAAAGGCTTTTCACCGCGTTTGCTACAGTCTGCATTTTATACCCCGCGGTCTTCATGCATTCTGCAGTCCGCACAGTCCGACCGTTTCTTTTTATACTCTGAGTGTGCGGCCAGCGTTTATACCTTTTGATTTCTTCACAGCAAGGAGAGTGAATTTCGGAAATATCTTTGCTACCACACGGGAAGGAAAGGTCTGAGCCACAAGATTTCGAATTGTGCTCCTGTTTTGCTTTGTCATTAGGTAACTCTCTTTACAGTATCCTGATTTTAAAGCCCTGGGCCCATGCATTAGATCTGAGAAGCTTTTACTCACGTACTAAACTGAAAAAATGAAGACATAATAAACATACAGTATTTTTTTAAACAAATTCTTACCTTGATGAAAGATCGGCGGCTTCGGAGATCTTCGGAATGAGGTCAGGTCCGGGTACGGTCTGATGGGGTATGTTTCAATTCTTTAAAATTTAAACATCTCTGTTGAATATTAATATAACCCTACATTGCAGCCCACGCGCGCGTACGCGCGCACCCTTACTTTTTATATTAGCCTGCGCGTGCCCTCTACCCATACCAGCGGTGTCGTGTAGATTGTCTCTGAAGATCGTTTTCGCTCGCATATTGTAGTTGCCCGCTATGCATATTTCTTGGAATGAAGGAAAGCTTTTAAATGAGGAAAGAGCCAATCCTCACAGCAGCAAGGGTGTTATTTGCCTCGGCCACGCAACGCTGACTTGGCATGAATATCGACCTCCAAAAAACAAAACAATAATAAAACTTTTCAAACTTCTAGGGTGGAAAAACCTAGCTTGCCAGCAACAATTTCAAAGAGCTACGATGGTTTACAGGTCTCTGCACGGGTTGGCTCCAAACTATCTTAGTTCTAAATTTGAAAGGCGAGAAGTCGCATATAACCTAAGGGACTCTGAAAATAAACTCAATATTCCATTACCGCGCACAAACTATTACAAAAACAGCTTCAGCTATAGTGGCGCCATTCTCTGGAACAGTCTTCCTTGTAACTTAAGGGAAGCAGAGTCCCTTGGGCAATTTAAACGATTACTCAAAGAACTGTAAGGCACGGCATTCGTGGAAAGCAGCTTTTTTATTTAAATATTTTTATTATATTAGTATTAGGCATTTTTAAAGCTGACGAATTTTGTACCGTGAATAAATAAAGATTATCTATCTATCTATCTATCTATCTAAAACAATAACAGTTTCCGGCGATCATGCAGTTGATCATGCCCTCCCGTTTTCACCCCTAGAAATAGAAAAATCTCCTGATCGAAAAAGTACATGTAAGATTTCAAGTTGTGATCTACCTAGAACTCCTTTATCTTTTTTTCCTACTTCGTGAAAGGGAATTTTGCATGCATGTATGTATTCACCATATAGTTGGTCTAACCTGCGAGCAGGCTCACTTGTGCCGCGAGTTCCAGAAGTGAGAACTCGGCCGCCCGAGTTAGGAATAAACTGATGAGGCTGGATAGTCCTGGTCTGCAGGCCGGGCAATTCTGACAAATGGTTATTAGCTACTTGAGTTTAAGAAAGACAGTTCATAAAAGCTCTAATAGCAATAATAATAATAATAATAATAATAATAATAATAATAATAATAATAATAACAACAACAACAACAACAACAACAACAACAACTTTATTCAAGTCTTAGCACTAGTGCTGAAGCTAGTGAAGTTTGGGTTGCATTTGTGATCAGCCCGTGATTGACTTTAGTTGTGGGGCAGCTCTGCAATTGAAATACTCATTCTCTAAACGCTATTAGGAAGTAATAAAACAATACTTAATTACTTTAAAGCTCCATGAAAAGGATGCAAATACTATCAGTTAACCAATATTTAATCCTCGAATTGAGAGGCGGAAGAACTACTCCCATGCACGAATGACCATGAATGCCGGGTTAAAAAGTTAAGAATTAAATTCTTAGTGCCTTTATTGCACTACTCTGTTCTAGTCATGCAAATAAAGCTTATTGTTGTTTTCGTTATGTTATATTGTGAAAGCTTAACATGAAATAATCCAAACGTAGCGGTCACTGTACACTCAGTGTAGCAAAGCCGGTTGATATTGCGCCGTATAGCTGCGTTGCGCTGAGTTGTTTTGCGCAGTTTAAAATCAACAGTATACAATATTTGAGTGGGTGTGTTTAATTGAGTATTCATAACAGCCATACTTTTTACGGTCTTTTAAAAACACCTTATCTTTATCTATTTAGGTCATAGTCTTTTCAGTCATAGCCTTTTATCTCAATTCCAAAAATACAGGTCACATTTCAATCCCTTAAAACAAAATTTCCCGAATCCCTTATCTCGTTTGCCCCTTTTCCGAATCCCTGGCGTCAAATAAGATGAATCCCGAATCTCGAAAAACCAGTTGGGGACCCTCTCTTTTGCAGGTTTAACCATGGATACGTAACAGAAAGACTGGATAGGAAACCAGCTGACGTGATCAATTCCAATATAGTGGAAAATTGTGACGTCATACTGTCGAGAGCAGTTCATCTTTTGAAGCGTCTATTTTTTCCTTGTTTGTGGCTCTATCATCGACTATAAAAAAACCCGATGTTTTGAAGTAAAAGGATCAAGAGGAATGAGGAGGGCTCGGTCTTGAAGAAGACGGTTAGACTGTTACAAAACCAGCAGAGGAAGGGGAAAATGGATACCCCTTGGATACACTAGTTTCCAACGACAATAGCTTCCCATCCAGTCTTCATATTATCCACGGTTTAACATCATTGGATTGGATACAACATGTTTGATCCGTTAAAAAATTGATAATCTTTTCTTGGGTGTTGGATAATACTGGACCAGTCAATGGTTTTTCACAAGGTGGATCACGTTTCAACATGCCGTTCCAGCTTCCTTCATCGGTCAGGGATCGCACAAGTAGAACTTAAGAAAAGCGTGAGGCATCATGGGAAGCGTAAGATTTAATCTCCGTCTCGAGGTCCATAATAATGCGCCAAAATTTAAGCTTACTTAGTTAGATCAACTGTGTAGGAAGACAACTATAAACCGTAAATTTTGAGCTTTTCAGTAAATACGTTTGTGATGGAGACCGACCGAATACCTTACTCGGATTAATCGCTGTGACGCCTGTAACATTTCTATATTCCTTCCATTCACCGGGTAAAACTCCCGTCAAATAGTCCCAGCAACTCATAATTGCTGCTTCGGCAAGGAAAAGTGCTAATGGCGTCTCTCATCGAATGTGACAGCTTTCTTCACCACTTAAGCTTCACTACATTTGGAAAGTTAAAGCTATAAAGAGGTGTCTGTCCATTACCCAATGTTAGTAAGGTGGCATATAAAACCATTCAAAGATCCTCCTGATTCCTTTTTTAATAAACAACTCAAAAAGCCTACCATTTCAAGTTACAAAGATGTAATGGTCAAATGAGCATAATTGGCTATTCAATTTTGCTGTAAAATAGTGATTCTTTGCTCCTTGCTTACAAACAAGCGCCCAGGAGAAAACTCTGTCATTGAAATTTCAATAAAATCGGTGGTTCAATCACTTGCTCGATTGGAACTAACATGAAACTTGTAAGCGCTTCACCCTTCAGAGGATGATTAACTCAAATAATTTAATCTGATTCCCTCTGATTTCCTTAAGGGAGAAGACATGTTAGTAAGTAAACAAATCGCCGATCACGAAGAGAAATAATATGTTATTAAAACAAAGTCAAGGAATTATCTCCTTAATTACAATATTCGAGCACGAGGACGAGATATACAGTGTGAACGTATTTTCAATAATCGACACCACGGCCGAAAGTTCATCGTACTTTTTTTTCACAAGAAAAGTTAGCACGGTTATTTTAATGAAGAGGGTTATGCCTTCTTCCGATCGCAAAATGATAAAACTTCTATCATTTACTAACTTTCCGTCATTACGCCATATTCGCAAAAACTCGGAGTTGAATGACGACGGCTATTACGTTTTCCCGCCAAAATGACGCTGGTTCACGTGCGCACATGGTCTTGAGAAAATCTAGTTCTGGTAGTACAGTCGTCCTCGTCTTAGAATCTAAAGCTCTCTACTTTCTATTATCAGGGAAGGAAATGAAAGGGTCACCACATAACCTCATAAATCACGTATACTTATAGACCAGCATAGCTGTAAATTAATTTTTGCAGTTTTCACGTTCATTGTAACTGAAACAAAACTCTGTATTAAAATAAATATCGAATTTTGTCGCTTGCAACCACATACAAGCTGTTTAAGAATTTTCTTCATATTTTTCGATGCAAGAAGTATAGATAGTAATTACAGCTTACTTAGTTACTAAATATGCTCTGTTTTATTTACTAAATTATCAACAGTGATAAAACTTTAGCATATAACAATAAAAGTACAAGTGTTTTGTACAATAACTTAATATTCCCATGTAGAATCGATGTTGATAAAAAGTCATTTTTCACTTCAAATACATGCAGTCACTAAATTTAAAAAAATTAATAATTTAACTTAATCCGCAATCTAGAAATTTCCTAATTTAGCTACATGTAGGTAAGACAGTGGAATTACAATAGCAAGTGCTGTATCGCTAACAGATTTTCATCACTAAATAAATAATTAGAATATCAACGTGGTAAAATGTATTGAAAGTATTCTTGCAAAGCAAGGTAATCTTGAAATGTCAGCGTACGAGTACAGGCTTAGGTTTCTAGTATCTAGTTCCGTTAATATGCGTTTCTGTTCCATTCACTGAACTAATGGGAACTTCACTTTCATTTAAGCCATTTAAGAGTCTTTCCCTTCCGTTCAGTCCATTCATTTGAACTTCCTTTCCATTTACAGCATGGGATGGCTGGAGTTCTTGCAAAAGTTCTTTAAAGTCAGTAACAAACCACGGGGCTTGCGTTCTCACTTTTTCCCGTACAACATTTCCTCCAAAGCCAATAAACATATCCTATAAAGGTTACAAAAAAGCACTGACTGAATTCGCTAAGTGTTAATCGGACGAGCGAGGTGGCGATTATCAAAAGACTGTCCCGTTCTATATCTAATAGAGTATCGAGAGCCAAGGACCATGGGTTTTATTAAGGGGCAGGACAGGCTTGGAAAATTGGAAATTACAGTCAAACCAGGTCAAGCGTTCCCGTCGCTAGCAAACTAATGAATTCATTGATGGAAAAATGATTTTGTTTGTTGATTCAATAATCCATTCATAAAATGAATAATCCACCAGTCAAATTGCAACTCCATTCAATAATTAAATGTTGATTTGGTTTATGAACAAAATCTACCTGTTCTTTATTCTTGTCTGTTGTGTTCAATCGTATTTGCTTCCCTTTTCCTGCCGTTTACGATTGCGTTTTTCATTGCCTTTAATCAAAATAACAGCTAGAAGAGATCGACAGACCGCAAACGCAAAGAAACTGACAAAGGCCGGGGATCGAAATCCACCAATCACCGCACATACACTGACCTCAGTTTGACTATCGTGTTTTCTAAGAGGTCAGGTCCGTTGCACTGATTACTGGAAGCAAAACGGGCGTACATGTAACAGTTTGTTTGGGTTTGGAAAAAAATAAGAAAAAAAAGTGTAGTTTTTTCAAAAAACAGTAATCGAATCATTCGATTATGGAATCGAGGCTAAATATGAATACTGGATTGTTCATATTATGAATTGATTATTGAATCAACAAACGAAATCATTTTTCCGTTAATGAATTTATTGGTTCGTTAGCGACGGGAACGCTTCACCTGGTTTGACTGTAAATTATAGTGCCGAATAGGGACTGAAATGAAAGTCAGAGGAAGCACAAGAAACCAAGAAGGTTACAGAAAATCGGGATTCTAAAGCATGTCCATTTTTTCTCATTCTAAAATAAGACACACCCAAAGTTTTGCTTAGCACGTTTATAAGGAAGTTTTCTAAAATAATGTTTTTCACTTGAGAGATTATAACAATACTCACTGCCGTTGGGTATGTCTCCAGATCTGTGGCTCCATCACCAATCATGACCAAGCTAAAAAGCATAAAAATATCCAATGTACTGGTCACAGAGTGACTATAACTCCTACATGTATTCCTTAATAATAATAATAATAATAATAATAATAATAATAATAATAATAATAATAATAATAATTTCTTAGGCTTTCCCTAGTTCTGTTTCAAAGCCAAGAATGACTTACATAATACCCACGTTTTGAAGCTAGTCGAGCGGTTTTCTGGTCACTGTTGTACTGTAATGAGCTAAAACTTACCAAAAAGCCGTCTACAGGTCATACACTTCGCGGACTTCTGATCCAGATGCAAAATATGAGGTGCGAAGTTCGCGCATGCGCAGAAAACAAAATTTCGAGATCACAAAGCAGTCTTGACTTTTACTTGTCTCTTTCTATCCTCCCCTCTTTTTTCGCTTTTCTTGCCTCATTTTTTTTCTCTTTCTGGGCCCTTAGTAGGCTTCATTTTGGTGGGAAACGTTTTTAAGAAAGCTGTTACGATCTTGGGATTAGATGAAAGAAAAGGTAGGTGGGTAATGGGACAAGATTAGGGTCAGTCAATGTTACATGTTTTTTTGCCTTTTTCTCCGGTGTCCTTGACTGAATTCTGCTCATTTCCGGTATGGTTTGAAAGATCTCTTCACTCTGCACAAGTTGGCGGACAAAGCCATTTCGAAAGTTTTCACTAGAAAATACTTTGGGAAATCCATTGTAATGGTACAGTACTGTTGAGTAATAAAGTTTCCATTTGAATGATCCGTTTTACAAATCCATAGCACTGACAGCCAGGTTGCACATTTTATTAACACTTGCTATGT
This sequence comes from Porites lobata, assembly GCA_942486035.1. Classification (NCBI taxonomy): domain Eukaryota; kingdom Metazoa; phylum Cnidaria; class Anthozoa; order Scleractinia; family Poritidae; genus Porites; species Porites lobata. The sequence goes on along the minus strand of CALNXK010000109.1, from coordinate 493,197 downwards.
TTTCTTTTATATTCTTAAATGTAATAGTTTAACAGATAAGCAAAAAGAAAAATATTACAGTGTAATATAACAGATAAGTGAAAAAGAAACTGATCTGCATTAACTGTAGTCTTACTTTTTGTAGCCATATCTGGCTTTCAAAAGTTCCACAACACGTGTCTTTCCACCAGAATCTGATGTTGGCTCATTCTCGTCAAAACCAGCAAAACGACCTAGCATTGTTCAGCAGAGATACATTAAAAAAATACTGGAGACAAAGTGCTACACAACATATAAAACTATATTTGGTAACACAGGATGAAGGAAGGCAGCTGAAGCTGACATAACCTGACCTAACTAAATTATAGCAGACTGAGTATATTAATACTATGATTATACAGTAAACACACGCTAATAAGAACCTACAATTTTTGTGGTCTGGCAAAAAAGGTTCTTTTATTTTGGGAGATTTATTGGCAATTCAGGCTAAGTACGTTCGTAGTTAGGTTCTTAACTTCTGTGAAGGAGATGCAGTTATTGACTACCAAATAAATAAATATACAGTATTTGTTCACAACTGTACATTGCAAACCTTCTTTTATGCAAGGTCCATGAAGACAATTACAATCTGTACTTTATATGTAAACATTTTTTCGTGGTAGGAATTACAGTAATGCTTCAATTTGTAATTACAGTTTGGTGCAGTATCTTCTTGTAATACCAATTGGCAATCTCAAAGTCACACTCCTTGGTTAAAATATTTATCTCAATTTACCTGTTACCCACATATATTAAAAAACCTGCTTGCTTGGCTAAACAGGTTCTTATATTTTTGGGAATTAAAGTGCCAAATTTCTGCCAAGAGATTCTTTAGCCACACATTCTTATTAGCAGGTGTTTGCTGTATCATATTAATTATAAATCATTTTAGTATTATCCACAGTATTATAAATAGAAACCTGAAAATCTGTAAACTACACTAAAAAACGACTTTTTTACATTAAATTGTGAATATATAGATATCAAAAGATATAGACATAAATAACGGTATAAATAACAACAAGTTTGATAGTTAAAATGTGTATCGTTCAAATACTGAATCATAATCAAATAGTAACAGAAAACTACATCAACATCCAAATGAGTACTTAATTGTGAGAAAAATATATCCTCTTTTTCCTTGCTTAACATAAAAATTGAATGCACCATTTGCTCAATGAATGATCCATATGGCAGAACATATGCATTGCATGAAGGACTATTGACTCCAAAAGCTACTTTCCACCCTCACTCCCCCAAATACATATTGCAACAAAGTAGCTTCTGCCCACAGGACATTTACTACAAAAAGCTAAAAAAAGCTTTTTTGAGAACATACCTTCATTGTCGAACAAAAGTGTGTTGGCAAAGATGTTTTCATTGCATATATCAAGTTCTTTAGCTGCTCCTTGAATAATTCGTTTAAACCCACCAGATACAAGATAAACTGCAGTGCCTCGATCATGGAGTGTTTTCACTAGTTCCCTACAAAAATGTAAAAGTAGTGTTAGAATAGTTTGCCGGAAGTTTACATACGTCAGGGAACATAAACAAGGTGAGGAAGATGTTCATTACAATACACGTAAAACACAGAACTAAAAAAAGGAAAAACCAGTTTTTTTTATTTATTCATCCAGATTTTTGGACGGATTTGAACGGTTGTCAGCAGAGGCTAACGTACGCTCGCAGGGTAAGCTAGTAGCTGTTGCAGTTTATTTTATATTTCAGTTAATTTTTATATTGCCTTTGTTTCAAATTCATTAGCATTCAATAGCATACCCAAAAACAATAGGAAAATAATTTACTGAGATAAAAAATTAACTACATGTACAACATAGCCATACTCGCAATCCTAGTAATAATGAATGGACAGCAGGTTTAACAGCTTACCTTATACCAGACGTCAGTCGAAGAGGATTTTGTTCAATAAAACTTTCAAGCTAAGGAAAAAAAACATATAAATAAGGAACACAAGGAACGATAAAGTGCTCAATATCATGAGTGTAATCCGCTGAACTGGTAAGGTTTAGGAAGGAATATGCATGCAATGTATACGTAATGGTTCACTATTGTTTTTCTACATGTTTTGAAATCACGTCACTTTCAAATATAACATAACATTCTGTGACCTACAGAAAATACTGTAAATCACCAACTTTGTGAATGATGAAAGGCACCAACAATACCCCCCCTGCAACCCCCTTTTCTTTCAATGGTAAAAATTTCTGCAGCAATAAATCTTTCATATTGTTTCAGGGAGGGGGTAAAAGAGTCAAAATTTGCTACCATACAGTTCACTGTCTATTCCAAGTCTTCTAATGAACATTAACACATTCATCCCCAAGTGTTTTGAAGCTACATGTAGCAAGGCCACTTTCTGGTCACTGCCAGGCTATTAAGAGCTAAAACTTACCACAAAGCTATTTTTGCAGCCTTTTGTCTAGATACATCTTATCAGCGTCCGAAGTTGAGGCAAGCACAGAAACCAAAATTTCGAGAAAGTTTTTGGGTTGAGAATTGACACAGCAGTCTTGACTATGAATTTTTGCTTACTCTCCTCCCCTTTTCTTTTGCTTTCATGCCCTGATTTTTTTTGGTGAAAATTACAACTGTAGTTGAAAGGAAGTGTGAGTGGGTAGTGAAACAACACTTTCACCACATTTTTGGGGGTTGACTTTACATAGCTTTTTGCCTTTTTCTCCAGCCTTCTTGACTGAATTGGGCTGATTCTGGTATTGGTCTGAAAGATCTCTTCCCTGACTGCACAAGTTTGATGACAAAGTTGTCGTTGACTGTTAAAACTGATGACCTCACAAGCAATAGAAGGGATATAGATCTGCACAGGTGGTTACAGGTGATTCAGGGGCGAATAGGTTCAAGCTTGTTATATCTGCAAAATTGCAACAACCCCCTTTTTATGTTGTGGCTACAGTGTGACTCAAATTTCCACCCACCTGGTCATTTGAAACATCAATGATCTTTAGTCTCTCTCGTAGGGCTGTTCTGAATGGTATTCCTCCACCCATAGCTCTTACAGTCCTTGAAAGATTTGAAAATTAAACACAGAGACAATATTATAATAGATTCCTTTTGTCAACTTTGAGAAACCAACAATTTTCAACACTCTAACGAGAGTGCTAAATGTCTGAAACTAAAGTTTTTACCGTCTCCCAGGTTGC
>CALNXK010000109.1:347500-485000 GCA_942486035.1 Porites lobata | reverse complement strand
TAATTAGGTGTAACTTACAGAGAATTTTTTGAAGAGAATCCGGATCCCCTCTGATACCAGAGGGGATCCGGATTCTGCTCTGGTATGTAAAATAACACAATCCCAGTGCAATTACTAACATGTACTGGTGCCACTCTCACGATGACAACGTGTCTAACTTCTACTGCATTCATCCCCGCATTGTGTAATCCCTGTTATTTTTCCCAACTTTTTCAAAAAAGGAAAATTTAAACTAAAAAAGGCAGAGGAAACTAAATTTGACATCAGTTTTTGTTTTATCAATGAATCGATGAAACTAAGTAAACAAAAGACAGGGACCACGAGGGGATTTAGGTTGGGGGTGGGGGGGGGGGGGGAGAGGTGGGTACACTCCGGACCCGTAATGGCCGAGCATACTACGGGGATTCCATGCTCCACCGGAAAATTTCAATTTAGGTGTCCTTAAAGGGTAGTATTTTTGTTTGGATTATAACTTTTATTCATCATGTTCATCTCTGCATATACAGCCTGATATAGTTTCTCATACATTTAAAATCCAGAATTTTGGCCATCGAAATTGGAGTGTTTTTTTTCCTCTAAGAAGCTATTTTTTATCTGCCAGTATTTACTGTACTATACTAATAGGCTCCTGTGTATCCGTATGAAGTATACTAATCCGCAAGCCGCTCATTTACCCAGGTGATACCTTTCAGTCTATTCGTAGATTATTAGACTATCATGACAAACTGGACTACCTTGACAAACACTTTTCACTCTGGCACGTTCAGGACCGTAGTCGTGATGGGGAGGGGGCCCCCAGTTTTTTCCCAAAAAAGTCAAAACAACCGCGCATTAAAAGTTAAAAATAAAACTTCATCTCCCAGAGCATTAAAACGATATTGTCTCTGCAGCTAGATGAAAAATTAAACTTTCTGGTTTTGAGATACAGAGAACAGTCCAATGGGTCCCCCAGATCTGGGTAGTGACGCGTCATCGATCAGTATGGAATTTCTTTTGGCGGGGAAACCTGTGGTGGGGTGGCGAAATGTCGGCTGTTTTCTCAGGCTACCTAAAATCTTTGTGCCCCCCTAGTTTCTAAAGGCTTGCTACGGCCCTGTGCCTTAACAATGCAGTTTAACCTCATCGTAGTAGTGTAAAACCAGGGGCACCCAACGTCATCGGAAAATATCTGTTCGGAAGACGATTTGAGATTTACAGTTTTCGGAACATTTGTTGTATAATTTCTTGCTTGCCTGCCTCTCCTAGGATTTTCGAACATCTAAAAAATGGTATAACTGCCCATTTTTAACGGATTTTTACCCTAAAAAGATTACCTAGAATTTTCGGGAGCCTTTTTTCTGGCTGAAATTTTCGAAAAGGTAAGTTTTGATCCCTATAATTTTCGGATCACTAGAGACTTTCAGCTAGGAAATCCGAACAGATGAAAAATTTTTAGGAATAAAAATATGCCCATATTTACCGTTTAAATACTAAAACTGACGGTTAACAATGTTATGTTTAAGTAGTTTTGAACTATATTCTCGTTGAGTGCCCCTGTAAAACGACGTCTAAAACCTTCACACCAAGAGCAAGTTTCTTACACAGACGACAGACCACCATGTCAGCAAACAGCCAGAGTCTTTCTTTCGCTTCCTCGATTTTGGCGTAGGCGAGTATATTTATTGCTTACGACAGGTGTAGTTCCATGCTATCACCAAGAGCCGTTCTTTGTCTGTTCTATCAAAGTAGCTTTGTACATGAAGTGAACAAATAATAGCAGACCATGCAGCGTCAAGTGGTCGCTTACAAGAGGTTAAAAACAGTGATCAATAGTTACCCCCAAAGGTGGTCGCAATGGGAGAGCTGATAATGTTTACTAATGGCTCCATCAGTAGGCTTTCAATGGCAAAAAAAAAGATGGTTTGGATATAGGTGATCGCTTTCCGGACGTAGTCGCATACGAGAGGTGGTAGCTCATGGAGATAGAAACGAATTCCAGAACATGATGAGCCAAAAGGCAAAAAAACTGACCCTCTGGTGCCCCCGCCTGAGTAATCCTCAGGACCGGGTTGTTCAAAGCTGGGTTAAGATAACCCATGGTTAGTGTGAAATTTGAATTCAGATATGAAAGCTTAAAAATTAAATTCAGTTTAATTCTTTTTGTCAGCAAGTTGATGATTGGATGCTCTTAAAAATAACAGAGAAAATTATCCGAGAAAATGTTTTTTAGCAAAAGAAAAAGAAACCCGGGTTTAATTTAACCCTGGGTTAAGGGCTAATCGGCCTTCGAACAACTGGGCCCAGGTGATTAACGGCTTAAAACCTGCTTGATGAGGTTTAAAACAACAACATTGCTAATATTACCGAAAAGAGTATTGTTATGTAATATTGTTCACAGCCCTTGCATTCGGCTCGATTTTCGTTGTTGGGGGGGGGGGGGGGGAGGGGGAGAGGAGCTCATTTCCCGAACAGCGGCTGGTAACCGAGCCTACCTTGCAGTGACAGTCCCTTTGCATTTTCCTTTTAGAGATTGTCGAGCGCGCGTATCGCGTATGAAAACTGTAGGGGATTTATTGGTCAAAAGAAGTAGGCTCAGTCTCCAGCCTTGGTTGTCTCATGCGCCCGCGGTACTCTAGCCTACGTGTAGCCGCACCCTCCTCCCGGCAAAGGAAAAAGGGGGAGAGCCGAAGCTCTCTCTCTCCGTTTTTCCTTTGTAGGGGGGAGGGTGCGGCTACACGTAGGCTAGCGGTACTCTCAACCGAGGCTGGGCTCAAGCTAAGGGACTAGCTATTGTTAAAACTGACCAATCAGAAGCCAGCCCGAAGAAATTTGCGGTCTGGTTTCTGAATGGTCAAGTTTTAGGATTGGAAAAATCAATTAGTTTGAAAGCGGGAGGCTATTTCAGTAAACAATAACGGGCAATGTAAGATTGAAAATGGTTGCTTGTTCGGCGCCTTGAGGTTGTTCTGGATAGTTTCAAGGCAAAAGAGAGTCTGGCTTTGAAGGATCCGGAGCCTATTCTGGTTCGAGAAAAATTTCTTATTCTACCAACGAGTTCATAAAAATCTTTAAGTTTTTATCTTTTCGCGTGGTATTTAATTGGATTATATGGAAGGCAAACAAAATTTTAACCATTTTTGTATTTTTGTTCGATTGTACATGTTAGTATTAGTTCATTTGTATCAGTTATCTATGCTTACGAACTGCAGAGGCTATTATCATAATGGTAGTCTTTCCACTTCTTTCTCTTAAAAGGCCAAGTAAATTATCTAAATAAATAACAAAGGTTTCAAGGCAGCTAACCTCAGTGGAGGACAATTATGTAACTAAATTGCGTTTAGAAATAGATTCATTCATCTCAATCCGTGGCGCTACTTTGTGAAGTCGGAGTCACTTCATACATAAAACGAAAACTGCATAAAAAGAACCAGAAAAAATGTGCATTATTAACTTATATAATGTGCGAAACATAAACTTATGTTTAAACTCAGCTTAGATTCTGTTGCCTCACGTCCGTGCTTTCAAATAATGTTATGAATGAACAGATACAACAGACAAAGAAATTATTTCTTGCAAAACTTTATTCGTGGATGGGGAGTACTGCGGGCCCATCACCCAAGCCTAGCGTAGCAGGCGCTGCGCTTGTGAGCGCAAGAAAGAACAGGGCGCGCGAGGTTCTTTGGGGCAGGCGCTTTCTGTCGCACGCCCCTTTCCAAGCACAAGAAATCAGTAGCAGTTTACTCAATGCCTTTTTAAAGTTTGCTTCACTAGTTTACGTAAGATTGCAGCAGAGATCACAAACTGAAATATCATTACGTTTTATTCACTTATTTATTGAAAGGTAATTTAATCACATTTCGTCATAAGTACAATGTTAGTGTTTAACACTGAGTAACGCTTCATTTGCGATAATAATTGGCTTGTAGAGCTTGTTAAACTGTCTCAGAAGAGATTCTACAAAGCGAGACTGAGAAACGAAAAATATCCCTGAATTGAAAATATTTGCAGTCACGCTATTATCCATGGTCATACAGTATTTGAAACTATTTTGTCTTTAACAATCCAAACCTATTGTCTTGTGTATAAGAGTGCAAAAGCTACCTCTCAAATCGTGTATTTGGCTAATAAAAAAGTGTCAAGTCATAAAATATTATGCCACATAAGACACAGTCACACCGATTATAAGATGGACAGGTTCCTTGCTTGAAAACAGGTCTCAAGAATGTAAAAGTTCGTATATATCTGTTTTGGTTTCATTAACGGTCTCGAGAATTGGCTGGATGTTTTCCTTCAGATTAGTAACACAAATTTCCAACGCCTCAAGATTTGATCTGCATTGTTTACTGTGTTCTATGTTAGCTGCAAACTTCTTGTAGATCTCGTTCAACTCACTGGTCTTCCTTTCCCCTAGCTCTCCTTCTAGTTGCACCAGCTGGTCAGCCATTACCACGCTCCACTCGATTAAGTGTTCCTCGTTCGAGGCGTTTGGCACGTAGATTTGGTACTGCTTTTGATTTTGATTGAAAGCGATTTCAAACCTTCCTTCCCGACATTTCCTGGCAATGCCGCTCGTCATAGACAGCAAGATACCGACCCTAAACTGAGGAGAATTGGCGAGGTTCCTCTCGAATTTTTCAATTTCATCTCTATCTGTTGGTCGCTTCCTGTTCTTTACTTCGATCATGATCTGGTGGTTGTTTGGCGAATGAGCCTCAACGTCTGCTTTCCCCATCTCGGAAGACGTATCAATAAAGGTAAAACATGGGAGGTTCTGCGTTAGAATTGCTACTACATTTCGTTCGGCGCGATCTCCTTTCTTGTTGGGCTTTTCCAAAGTGTTAGAAATCGCATCAAGTTTCTCCTTGCATTCTGCAATCTGCTGCTGTACTCGACTTTCAGAACCTGTGACCTCGGTTTTGATATTCTGTTCTGAATAACCAATGTTTTGGCTCAGCACTGCTAGGGGTTGTACTTTCTGCGCTACTCCGTCAACACGGCTTGTCAATTGATCTCTGATTGAGGTCAAATGGCCGGATAAATCCTGTTTGAAGTCCGATACGTTCGTCGCAAATTTGGTCATGTTGCTGTTGACCGCCATAGTGACGTCTTGCTGTACTTTAAGGACTTGTGTTCCCACCTGCTCCGCGATTCTTGCAACAGTTTCATGAATTGGTTTCATTTTGGAATTGAGTGCATCTTCCATCATCTTCTGGTTGACATCTAAATTCAAGCTGGCGGATTCTTTGACTTTAAGTCCAAACTCAAATATCTTAACCAGGTCCTCGTCTGAGTAGGCTTGAACTGAACTGTCATATTTGTCCATATTTAGTTTGATATAGCGTGTACTGGCCGGTTCTTTCTCTTCCATCTGGCGAAATCGTTTGGGAGTGTGTTCCCCGTTGTTTGATGCCATATTAAAAGTAAATTCTACCAAAACGTTTCGGCAGTTTCTCTCAAGGTAAGAGCTCGGATGATTCACAATGATTTGAATACTACAAATGAGGTTCTCGGAAATATTAATAGGTTTCCTGGAAACTGATTGCAATAGTTACTGCTGTGTTTTGTCTGACTAGGTGTTTGATTGGCTAGTTAAGGCAAACCAAGCCGGAAGTGTGCCACAAAGTTTCCGAGAACTGTATACCGTAATTCCGACTACTGCTGCACAACACGTTTTAGTCGGCCAATCACAAATCACATTCACAATAAAAGAGTTTGACTTTGGTCGTTCGTTTGGTATCAAAGACGAATTTTTTCAAAAAAGAGTTTCAAAGTATCCGTGAACTCGATTGAATTGGAAGCACTTTTTTTGGCCAACCGTGAAAAGAAATACAGGAAAGGCGCGTCTGCGTGTTTTAACCCAGATACACTTTCTCTTTTTATCTCCAGCCTATAATAAACAAACTTGTTTTCGTACCAGACTCAGGTATTAATCACACCTTTCTGCTGACCTATCTTCTAAATTGCAGAAATTACAGAATCGCGCAGCTCGCGTTCTAACTTTCTCTAATTATGAATGTAGTACTAGTGAATTGTTTCAAAATTTAAAGTGGTCGAAACTTGTCCATCAGCGCGTAGTTAGTATAGCAATAATGATGCATAGCATTGTAAATAACACAGCTCCAAAATATCTGACTTCGCGTTTTGTTCGTCGCTGCGATTTAACTGGTGATAACCTTTAATAGAGAGAATGAATACAAGCTGGCTGTTCCACAACCCCGAACTGAATTTTATAAAAGAAGTCTTTCTTATAGCGTAAGTGTGTTATGGAACAGCTTGCCTCTGGAGGTGAGGTAATTGTCATCCCCTAATGTATTTAAGGCAAAATTAAGGGACCTTAATTTCGATTGTGAAATAATTTAAGTTAGCGATATGTTATTTTTACACACGGCCTCCTTAAAAAGGAGCTGTTTTCTTTTCATCTTTATTATTTTAGTTTTTATCTTAGATTCTAGTTTAGTTATGCAGTTAGTTTTCTATGCTTGAATGTAAATGTACCTGAAGGAAATACCGTGTATAAATAAAGTTACCATACTATACCATACCATACCATACCCTATTGGGGAATAGAATATGGTTAAACCCTTTTTTTCCTCGTCCCGTTCATTTGGTGCTTTTAATCCGGAATACAAAATCTCTTCTGGAGATGTAGAAATAGAAAGGTGGCATTGATGTGATACTAAATTATTTAAAGAAGCAGCGGCAAGCAGAATGAACCTTTTTAAAGTCCTTCCATAGTTGTGCGATAGGTATCATTGAAGTGATACCACAAGCCAATGAACTAGATCTTTTTCTATGAGGAGAGGATTTGAAAGCAGAGGACTCAATATAGACCTCTTTCATAATGCCGGACTATTAATATATTCTTTTATATGTATTATAATTAGCCTTTCGGACCTCGTTAGCATGTGCAAAATACAAAATAGTTCGTACTTTTAAACGAGGCCAGAAAGGCTCATTTATATCCAGCCGAATTTTTGAAAATGTTACCGCCAAATGGTCGACCTTTGCGTCCAAACACTTAAAGGGGAACTCCGGGAGAAAAATGACCTTTTTCTTAATGATTTGCCTACATTTGTTGTTTCAATTTTTGACTACTAAGTTAAGTGATTGTTCGTTAGAACGAAGATATTTCACCCTAAAGCGGAGTCAAAAATGCAAATAGCATTCCGCCATCTTGAAAATTGTTTGTCTGCTCAGAAATGGGTCAGCGTTTTCATTTATGACGTCAGAACGTCAAGCGTAATCCGATATTTACTCGGCTTCCAGTTGTGTACAACATTTTGCATCGTCTGCTTTGGGAGTTTTTGTTACCTTTATCACTCTTATAATGTCGAATTCTGGGTCAGAATCCGAGTTGTCCGACGAAGAACAAGGAGCTCAAACGTTTTCTATCCAGCCGTATCAGTTTGAACCGCGGGTAAACTCGGATGAGAGGGATATCAACGCTGAAAGTCTTTCTGGCGACGAGTCCATTGAAGGCAGCGAAGAATTGAATCCAAGACTGGAAAATTCCGACTGGTATGTGCTGTGCTGTTTGCTTCATTGTAATTCTTTTACCGATGTGCGAAATAAACTGTTGTTTGGCCCAGATGTCGTGTTCGTAATTGTTTCTTTCTTGTTTTGTTTCGTTTTGAGAGTCTTGAGTACGTAAACATTTCATTATCGAGCGGCCGACAAATTGTTTAGTGTTCCTAGTTTTCAATATGTCTTGCGAATTAGGTGCTGTGAACGTGAAAGCTGTTAAAAACCTAGCATAAATTCTCTCCTCCCCACGCAGCTGGACTTTTCAAGTAGAAGGGAAGGATTTTGAACAATTTTCTTGGCGCTTCGCTTTCTTTTATATAAGCTAACACTAGCACGGGTGCAAACAAAAAGAATTGTATTTTTGTAAATGTTGATCTTCACTTCACATAGGTTCTTTAAGTCAACAGGCGGCCGTTGTCCCGCCTAACCTATTTCAGGAGAGAATTTTATTTACATGTTTAACTATCTAAATTTGCCAGTGTCCTCACTTTCTTTACTAGCTTGTATAAACAGTTTTCTTCAACTCAAACAAAATTAATCTGCTTCAACATATTTTATCTACATATCACAAAAAAAGTTAGTAACATCTAAATCTTACGAAACCTTACATTGTTGTCTTAAATCAGCTCTCAGTTGCTGGTGTTTATCCAGCTTCTTAACCCGTACCTCATGTTAAATGTAGAACAATTCAGTTTTTGTTTCCCATCTATGATTTAGGTGCTCATGTGATAATTGCCAGATTATGGGGAGAGCGGAGGCATGCATATGCTGCCAAGAAATAGAGCAGGTTAAAAATAAGCTTAGTGAAGCAGTTACTAGTGGTGAATGTGAGGAAGAGCCAACATGCATCACGCAGCATCCAGGGTTCCATCCAGTGTGTATAAATAGATGGGTCCTGCAGACTGCATGGTATCAATATAAACAACAATACAAAGAATCTTTTGATGGTCCTGAAGACAAACTCTACAGGCACATAGCATACAGACAATTGGCCCGATGGTGCTGGGGAATCCTAGGCAAGGAAATTAGGGTTGTGCTTCCTTCATGTGCTGTAATGTGTATTAGGAACTTCTACCTCCACCTGGGCCTGAGGAGGAGTTTGTCTTTACAGGGTTTAAATATGCAGATGAGTGACATGACTTAAAACTGACATCAGGCTGCCAGTGTAAATGAGAAACTGTAAGCCACTTATGATGCATAATATACAGCTATAAAGAGGATATTACAAATAATTTGCTTACATTTTGTAAGCTGAATTTTTAAGCCTTTAGGTTTTTGTATTCTTATTTGACACTATGATATGTTGAAAAGTCCTATACACATGCATCCATGTACATCCATGTCTACACAGGTTATGAAAATGCAAATCTCCTTGTGAAAATCAAAAACATGGTGTGAATTAGGAAAACAAACCATGCTAGCTAAAAAGGTCTATTCCTCATTATTTGCAGCCAAAAAACCTCACAAGTGGTGAACTGTTCTTGTCATGTGGGTTTCAGTTTTTTACACGTAATTGGAATAAAAAGACATGGTGAATTGAGTTTCTTATTGTCAAGTTTGGAAAAAATTTCAGTGTTACTCTGATTGACTGTTACAAATAGGAAACCTCCAGGAAATGTGTCAAAGGCTCACTATTGTTAAGTCATCTATTAAATCTTGAACGATGTTGGCGTATTGCATCTGATTTACTAGGTGCTGGTTCTGAGGCAATGTTACTTGGTAGGTGTGGATGAAGTGGCTGTGCAGCTGCATTCCCCTGCTCAACACGACTGAGCACCTCTGAAAGTAGGTCTGACAAGAACTGATATGACTTCTTCTCATTAATTGGTTTGACAACCCATCTTTTATTTGCTTTTGGGAAGCAAAGCTTGTATCATGCCTCACCTGCCCGTTCACCTGACTTTATCACAGCTTGACTACGGCCAGTGTTAGCATTGTTGTCTAGAGCGGCTAGCTGGGTCCTAGCTACCATGCCCTGGTAAGAATAATGCTCGCGTTTGGAGGCATACTTCAGCATCATTGAATGGTACACCTCAATTTTACCAGTCTTTCTCCATGGCATTTGATGAGCTGACTTCTGAGACCTGGACAACATTGAATGCAACCACATCTCCAGAGTCCTCATCCATTAAAGTGTAGGTGCCATATTTGGCACTGTGGCCAGGGCTGTCACACCTGCCATCACCATCGAGATTTACAACTTCCTTGGAAGTCAGTCTGTCTACCTGCCGTTGACTCTCTGCTTCCCATGCCTCATTCACCACAGGGAACAGGTATTTACGCTGGGTGTCATAAAAGACACTTTCACTGAAAAATTGCAGGTTAAAACATGATGCCAGACGACTTATGGCAGCAAAGTTATTACCTGTAAAAAGAATGGATGCTGCCAGTAATAAATTTCCTAGAGGTTTCCTTTTTACAACAGGTTGTGACTCCCATGTCATTTTACACCCACTCTGGCACACAAGCTCTACAGATAACATGCTTCCAACAGTTTTCCTCTTCTGTTCAATGACAACATCACCGCATTCCTGGCATCTTTTAAATAAATTATTTAGATTTGAATTAAAGACTACAAATTTTTTTTCATTGCCGGGATTTTCAGGGAACTCATCTTCTGATTCTTCATCATCATCATCATCATCTTCATCAGCATCGCCATAGTGTTTTCCTTTAGGGGGAAATTTCCAGTGAGGATCTAGGTCCTCATCATCAACTTCATCATCTGTGTCGCTGACATGACCATCAACGTTGTCATCATCATTTTCCAGCCTTGGGTCTTCTTTGTGCAATTGAGTGAAAGGGGTGGTGCTAAAAAAGTTACCATCATAGGTAGGAAACACTGAACTGGGACATGCTGGCAAAGAATAAGTGTGATCCTTCAAAACCTTCCATTGTACAGCATCTACATATGGTGGGCGTTTTGTATAGGGGTGGGGGTAACATTAGCTTTGCCCTTTTTTTGTTTGGAATCCTCAGTTTGAACTGCTACACTTCTTAAGGTAAGAGGCTGACAGCAACACTGAATGCCAATGTCATGCACTCTTGGTTCTGAGGAGCCTGTTTCTTCATTATTTTCAATCTGGTCTTGATCTGAAGAGTCTTCCAAGACATCCTCTGAAGAAGAGCTTGACTCATCATCACAGTCTGGGAAGTCAGCAGCTAAAAGTTCTTCCACAGCCGGATGGGATAAAGTTCAATACTTACAGTCAAACCAGGTGAAGCGTTCCCGTCGCTAACGAACTAATAAATTCATTAACGGAAAAATGATTTCGTTTATTGATTCAATAATCCATTCATAAAATGAACAATCCAATATTCATATTCAGCCTCAATTCCATAATCGAATGTTGATTCGATTACTGTTTTTAGAAAAACTACACTTTTTTTGTCCTTTTTTTCTTAGAGTCGAGTTCGGGCGAGTTCTGAATTTCAAACCCAAACAAACTGTTACATGTACGTCATTTTGTTTCCAGTATTCACTGCAACGGACCTGACCTCTTAGGAAACACGATAGTGTAACTAAGGTCAGTGTATGTGCGGTGATTGGTGGATTTCGATCCCCGGCCTTTGTCAGTTTCTTTGTGTTTGCGGTCTGTCTCTTCTAGCTGTTATTTTGATTTAAGGCAATTACAAACGCAGTCGTAAACGGCAGGAAAAGGGAAGCAAAGACGATTGAACTCAACAGACAAGAATAAAGAACAGGTAGATTTTGTTAATAAACCAAATCAACATTTAATTATTGAATCGAGGTCCAATTTGATTGTTCGATTATTCATTTTATGAATGAATTATTGAATCAACAAACGAAATCATTTTTCCATTAATGAATTCATTAGTTTGCTAGTGACGGGAACGCTTGACCTGGTTTGACTGTAACAGTATTTTCTATAAATATTTTTGGAATGTTCAATTGTCTGTTTTTATCGTAATGTCGAAATAATGAAAAGTGAAATTACAGACTTGACATACAAAACTGAGGGCAAGGGTGAATTGAAGGATCTAACTTGAGGTAAGCACTAGGGAAAAGGAGAGAAAAAAACAGTTCTTATTAACATCTGTAACAGGCGGCGATTTTTAGTACACGTTGTATCTGCTACGTGGCACAGTCGACTGGATAAAAGTCTCTTGATGTGAGGTGACATTCAATTTCCCATAAGGTCATACAAGTTTTGAATTTTTTTACAAGCTTAGCTTTAGCAGCTTGATAGGATTGGAGTCCTAAAAATTTAAACCTATTTCACTCAGGTTTAGGTGTACAAACTCTCTTTTTACTTGCAAATGCCGTTGAATTAATTCTGCCTTATAGTGTTTTAAACCGAACTTGTCAGTTTCTCACTGAGTTCTAGATATGCTAGAGGCAAAACAGGAGCGTGAACTCTCAGAGGTCATCTAATTCGAACTGGACTGCAATCTCGTCGCGTCCGCCAAGCAGGCAAATCGAACAAGACAAGATTTTTGCAAAATAAAACAGGATGATGAAAATTTGCATGAGTGACAGTACTAACCTGTTTATGGTTTTGTTTCTGAAGGCGACTTTCAGATGACAATCGCGCTTTTTTGGGTTCCGGACCATATTTAAACAGAGACGGTATAGCGTCATCCCTTAAATGTTTTCGAGCCTTTTCGCCCATTAGTTGTGCACGGAAATCGATCTCAAAACAGCTGGGCAAGAAGTGTTCGCTGCAAACATGGCTGTTTTCCAGGGGTGGCATATCTACACGCCTTACTCGGTCGAGCCATGCCTTCCTTCTATCGTCTTGCGGGAACTTGTGGTAACTCACGGCTTCTCCCGTCTTTTCTGAGTAATTGTGGCAGTCAGGCACAACGCAGCTGACCATTTTCTCCTTTGCTTAATACAAACGGTCAAAAAAGGTTGAATTGGAAGCCACGGACACAATGCAAAGGGACGAAATAGAAAGACGTTCTGCCCTCATAGTTCTAATATACGAATCTCCCGCGAACCCTCCGCCAACCTTCAGGGCGGAAAAACGTAATGAGCATGCGTGAACTTTTTTGCCCAGATCCCCTGGCCGGGTTTGAAAAAATGGCGGGATTTCAAATATTTTGTTGCCTAAAAATAAAATGTTTCCACTCATTACCTGGAAAGAACAGGCAATTGGCCTTCAAAAGTTGCAAGCTGTGGTTATAACTTTGTGGTTACTTAATTTTCTCGAAGAATACCTCATAGTAAAACGGACTTTAACAACATTAATTTCCTTGCGTTGTACTGGAAAAGTGCATGCGTAGGTTCGATTTTTTTCAAGATGCATTCACAAAATGTGTTCATATACGGGACGTTCCTGGATATATAAGGTCCGGAGCTCCACAGTGGACACAAAAACAACATATCTTTGGACAGTGATTTGCCCAAAAAAATTAAGGCTTGCCCACAATGTGTTTGAAGTCACTGAACTTTGTCTCACTCGAGCTGATATTTTAAAACCCTCGCTCGATCGGACACTCGTAATTTCGCAGATCACTAAAATATAAACAAAATCCTCAATATAGACGTTATTGCGTTGATGTGTGGGCAGAAAAAAGGTCAATCTTTATCTGGTAAAATCTTCCCAAAAATAAAATCGGTTTCAAAGCAACTATAGTTTTTTAAACTTGCTCGTTTCGCGTAGATATATAAATTTTGCTTTGTGTTGTCAAGTTGAACACGCATAACATCTGTCAAAAACCTACGCGTGAGTAGGATTTCCTTCAAACGAAGTTAAAGTTATATTATTTCAAAAACTTCTTGCTGACAATGAAGAAATTAATTTTCTGTACGAAAACAACCTACCTGAAGATCTTAAAAGCAAAAGATGCAACTTGGCAGCCAAGCCATGATTCACCATTTAGCTATTTTAAGCTTAACTGGTCCTCGCGAGGGTCTTCGTTTAAGCAAATTAAACTAAGCCGATCATTAGAAAATACAGAAAATTGAACATAAGGGTTTGTTTTGCTCACCTCAGTCAAATCCAGCTGCAGCAATTGTTTACGGGAAAAGAGTCAATTGTTTTGAAGTCACTGCCGGCAGTTGTCGTTCTCAACTTCACAGCGAGTGAAAGGGACAATTTGCGTACAGAAAGTTATTCTTATAAAGAACAGAAACTTTCACAGTGCACTGGAAAACAATACTATGTAATGAAAAATGAAAAAAAACTCTGACTACTATTACTTGAGCAATAGAAAAATGATCCTGAGTAAGCTTGCTGGCCTTCTATTTCCGAGGAAGTTTAATAAGCGCACCAGTTTGCTCACTCTGATGCGTTGTAAGAACAAAATGGTTGTTTGACTGACGACAAAGATAAAGCTGGTTCTGCAAAGGTAATAAATCTGGGCGTGTAAAAAAAGAAACCGTAACTACTAATAACAAAGTACAAGCGGGTTTTATGCTTTAAAAATCAGCGAATCCAATACCATGTAACTATTTGTTACTCGCGAAAATGAAGTCAGACAGCCCGCTAATTTTTGGTAGTAAACAAAGTTAAACCTTGGCTCTTTCCATCAGCGCTTAGTTAGTAAAGCAATAATGATGCATAGCATTGTAAATAACACAGCTCCAAAATATCTGACTTCGCGTTTTGTTCGTCGCTGCAATTTAACTAGTTATAACCTTAGAGAGAATGAATACAAGCTCGCTGTTCCACAAACCCGCACTGAATATGAATAATACAATTATTCGGATTGTGACTATGAAAGCTGCCATCGAAGATAAAACCTTACAGAAGCATCAAAAGTTTTATCATCTATTAAGGAGAGGATTCCAAAGCAGAGGGCTCAATATAGACCTCTTTCATAATGCCGGACTATCAATATATTCTTAGATAAGAATGTGCAAAACGAGGAGAGAAATTAAGGCCGCAGCTTATTTATATCTAGCCGGATTTTTGAAAACATTACAGCAAAATGGACCTGTTGCGTCCAAAGTAGCCACTATAAAAACTAAGATTACAACCATGTTTTTTCATTCTCTTCTCCTCCTTTCTTCCTCCTTGCTATTTCTTTTTCTCATTTTCTTTCCTTTGTTAGTGTAATTTTGCAGCTTATCGGGCCCAAAAAGCCTGCCTGTTGGCGCCTTTTCACTCTAATGACTGCAACTTTCGTTAGTTTAGTTTCCAAAAAATCTGCTAGATATACTGACATATGAAAGAATAAATGAATGGTCCGCCATTATGAAAGAGGTCAATACCAGTTTCGATTTCCTATAATTTGATTTATTTTCATTCTTTCAATAGGCGACAACAGTACTACAGTCAAACCAGGTCAAGTGTACCCCCCAAGAATACATTAATGAATTTATTATTCAAAAGTTGAATCCGTTGCTAGTTGTAGATTTCAGATTGATCTCTGCATTCTTGCATGTGTAATGAGCCGTGAATTCACACGCGAGGCAGTTATGAAATTTCTACCAGCTCCATTTTCCTGAAATTGATGTAAATGTCTTCTAAGAAGCTTAATCCATTCAAAGATTTCCAATCTGACCAAATACAGAGAAGTTCTCGTAAAATATTCACTGCTCATTACGCATGCAGAAATGCCGCTTTGAATTTGACACCAGTTACGGAAACGACTAACGGATTCATTTTTCAAATAATCAATTCATTAATAGAATCTTGGGGGGTACGCTTGACTTGGTTTGACTGTAAAAGTCACAAAGTCACAAAAATCATATACCGTAAAAACTCGTGTATAAGCCGCACTCTTGCATAAGCCGCACCCCCAACTTTCAAGCATGATTTTGAAAAAAAACAAAAAACAAAAATGCGCTTTTGTAAAAAAGGTGATCGTTTGTTCGCGCATCAAAATGTTCACAAATAAACTTGAGGAAATTTAATGTTGTGTATTTGCAGTGACATTTTAAATAAGTTAATCAACTCTGAAAATACCGTTTAAAAGGTTCTCTTTAATCAATTTCCCCATTTCCTGCGAAAGACAACAGTTCTCTTCATTGCTAAAGCCCACAGTTGAAATGAAAATGGAACGATGGAACGAAAATAAAGCGCTGGAGAATGCTACAAAACGATTGCTTAGTAACCACGCGTAACGTTCGCTTTCGCATCAGCTGTGCGTGGATATCATGTTTATAAAGACGTATGGAAACCATCGATCGGGGAAAAGCTTGTTGCTAAACGAGAGTTTAACAACCCAGTGGACAAACACGCCGTGAAAGTAGTGAAGGACGACGAAACGGTCGGCCATTTGCCTCGCGAATTCTCTCGAATAGCGTGGTATTTTCTTGCACGTAGTGGGGAAATCAGCGTTGAAGTGATCGGTCGCAGACGACACTGTAAGCAGCTGTGCTCCTTTAGGAGCCACCACTTCTACTGAAAGCAATGATCAACGACAGGTTTCAATATGTTTAATCTTTATTTACTGAAGGTTTTCAGTTCAATTTGTGACCCCTACAAGCCTGTTTACTCCCTTTGAGAGCAATGGTCTCGTGTATAAGCCGCACCCGCGATTTTTTACTCAAAATTTCGGCAAAAAGGTGCGGCTTATACACGAGTTTTTACGGTATGTATGATTTATTAGTCAATAACAGTAAAGTGTGTTATAATTCATCACTGACATATATAGCACTGGAAAGTAATCCGAAACATTTCTTTTTAAGTAGATTATTTCATTATAGGAAAGAAGTGGGCCGAAGGACTTAATGAGTCCCTTTGCCATATATCATCGAAACGTCGGATAGCTATACTATTTGCATTTCTACTTGTGGTTTTTAGTAAACCTTAATCACGGCCTACATTATGAACTTTTCGCTTATACAGTAATAAAAGCACAATCATAACACACTTTTATTAGCATGCACTACGGCTCAAATGAGAGATTCATTAGTCTACCTGCACAGCAGGGATAGGTTTGCCTGCAGCAGTCGCCTCTGAATCAATTAACTTCTTAAGATTCTTCCTGGTTTTATCGATACTTTTAAGAATGAAATTCATACTTTCCTTCAAGGCCTTAGCTGCATTTTCAAGCGAAGTTAGATTGTCCCGACAAGTCTTTTCGTGGTCTTTCGTTTCTTGAAATTCTTTGTATAGCTCCTCAAGCTTTTGAATTTGGCTGGTACCAAGGTCTCCCTGCATTGACTGGGCCAACTCGTCGGCCATTAACACACTCCAAATTATCAGTGCTCCATCCTTGCCCGCATTCGGCACATAAATCTGGTATTGATTCTCCCTAAATATGACTTGGAACTTTCCAGTTTTCGCTTTGTTGACGATTCCGCTTTTCAGAGATAAAAGGATACCTGCTCTGACATCAGGAGAGCTCGCGAGGTTACTTTTGAAGCGATCTATTTCAGATTGAGGCACGTTACTACTGTCGCGATTTTTCACTTCAATCATGAATTTGTGCTGGCGCAGAGACACAACCAATATGTCACCTTTTCCTGGTTGACGTGAAACATCCTTCACAAGGAAGTTAGGAAAGTGCTCTTCAAGAAGCTTCATCACTTCCTTTTCACCAACATTGCCTCTCACGTAAGGTGACACTTTCAGCGAGGTAGACAGCTGTACTAGCTTCTCAGACAATTCACTTTGAATTTTTCGTTCAATGGTCTGCAAACTTGTTTGGACTGGTTTCATTGCTGCCGAGAGCTCGTTCTTCAGATAACTTTCACTGACATCCACAGTCACCGTGGTAGATTCTCGGATTTTAAGACCAATTTCAAATATCGCTACGAGTTGTTCGGAAGAGAGTTCTCTCACCCAGTCTCGGTATTTTGCCATATCCAGCACAATTGTTCGAAAGCTGTCACCATCTTCCGCTAACTCTGATGATCGCCGAGACCGCTTTGCAGTCGGTTCTTCCACATTTATAGAACTGGCCATGGGATATTCACGAGGGTGTGTTATTTTTGTCTCTTCAGTTTCACGTAGAAGTGGTCCACCGAGATCGCGTATGTCCTGCTTTCTCGGAAACATGCACGATTTACAGTTCCTGTTTCATTCTAATATATTTCAATCGCGTGATTGGCTGCTATAATTAGGAACCAATCACGCGATTGTAATTAAACAAAGAATGAATAAAAACGAAACGCACATCTTTCCGAGAAAAGCGGGGCATGAGGGACTTCAAGTAGGCTTGGATAAACTTTACCGGCAGCGGAATTTGGAGCAGAATAAGGGATTTTTGAGGCGAGCATTCTGCCGGTACTGAATCATAACAGGCCAGAGCCCCGATTTTAAGTACTAGGCGACTTTGAAAGACACGTGCTTCACGTATTTGTGGCGGATTAGAATGCCGGCTTGGTCAGAAGCCCCTTGTTTAAAACATGGCGGGATACTCGCAGCTTAAGGCAAGCATGTGCCTTGTAGCGTCAAAACAAAACCCGATCCATATTTGATTGAAAGTAATTGTACAAATCTGGTACCAGACAAACCGCTTTTAAAAAGCAAAAAACAAAACTAGTTTACGGTTACTTCTCATTAACTTCACTTATCAAAACAAATATTTACTTTTATCAGTTTTCCCGTTTCTTTCAAAACATCCTTCATTTCGGGGCGTTTCACTGTAGTCAATGAAAGACACGTTTTATCAGTCTTTCTTTACGCGGGAATATCAACGTTTCCATCTTTTAAAACGCGATGAACCAAAGCTCGTAGGGTACCAAAGCGCCAAAGGCGCACGACGCAGTCCCGGTGTTATGTGAGCACCCGTTAAAAATATTGAACGCCAAAACTATCAAGTTTTGGTACAGCGAGAGGCAGCTAGTTTCTGTACGACCTGTACGCAAAGGTTAGTGCATGGACAGGCTATCGAAAGAAAATAAAAGGGATGCTTGGCCAATGGATAGCAGGCCTAACTACGCAAATAAATGTCTCATTACACCCTTGTCCGCGAGGTTAGTACTAAATTTACTCTCTAGAATACATTACACAACTCAATCAGCAACACTTTGCAAGTAGAATTGGCGATCAGTGTGGGCAATTTATACTTCTAAGGGACGTCCGTCGCACAAAGGCTTAACGCGCGGGGGTTTTTAGTCAAAGACTGACTTAAGAGTTTCGTCACGATCGATCCAGTTAGAGTGCGATAATGTGCGCGTGAACTTTGCCTACAACTGGCAATAAGCTGAATAAACCGGAAGCTGAACACCATGAATAAGTTACTAATTCACATCGCTCAGGTTTATAGGTGGATATTAAAAATCGTATTTTCTCAAGTTCCAGAGGGGTTTTTCGCGCATTCTGTTGCGCAGTTTGGCAGTGATATACCGAGCATCAGACAGGTAACGCACCGAAAGGCACCATTTTCCTCTTCTTCTACCAAACAATTTTTCTGGCAATGGTCTTAGTACTGGTCTCGTTGCCCAAGGCTTGCACGAGCAAGATACGGTAATCGAGAGTCGAGAATCGATATTGTACTCGGGACAAGAAAAGGTCGCCGTCCAAGGAACAACTGATGCAATGCAAGAGCTTCAAGCTGCTGAGAATCGCCAATTCTGGATTATAACAAGTGAAGGAACTCCTGAGAAGCGTCCAAATTATAAAGGAACTTTGGAGGCCAGTCACCCACGGTGATTGTCGCACCACGCATAAAGTAGAATAAATTTGTTAGCCTGTTCTTGTGTTTACCACAAATCACTTAAAACTATAGGGAAGGTGCACTATAAACTCTGGAAAATGAAAACTCAATAATACTATGGTTGACGACTGACAGTTTAAAAGAGAGACAACCTTCACCTCAGAAACTTGGGCGCGCCGCCTGTAAGCTCTGAGGGAGAGGGTAGCCCCATAATTTGGCCTATGTCAAAAACAAATGACAGTACAAAGATGACCTACAATTATAATTTGGATAACGACCGACATTTCAAAAGAGAGACTACCATCACCTCAGAATCTTGGGCACGCCGCCTGTAAGCTCTGATGGAGAGGGAAGCCCCATAATTTGGGGGCTCCTGATTTGGCCTATTTCAAAAACAAATGACAATACAAAAATAACCTACAATAATAATTTGGAAAAATGACCAACATTTTAAAAGAAAGACTACCATCACCTCAGAATCTTGGGCGCGCCGCCTGTAAGCTCTGAGGGAGAGGAAAGCCCCATAATTTGGCCTATTTAAAAAACAAATGACACTACAAAAATAACCTACAATAATAATTTGGATTATGACCGACATTTTAAAAGAAAGACTACTTTCGCCTCAGAATCTTGGGCGCGCCACCTGTAAGCTCTGAGGGTAGCCACATAATTTGGCCTATGTCAAAAACAAATGACAGTACAAAGATCACGTACAATTATAATTTGGATAATGACCGACATTTCAAAAGAGAGACTACCTTCACCTCAGAATCTTGGGCGCGCCGCCTGTAAGCTCTGAGGGAGAGGGTAGCCCTATAATTTGGCCTATTAAGTAAAAAACAAGTAACAATTCAAAGAGAACCTGTAATAATAATTTTTGCATTATGATTAACAATTCAAGGAGACTAAAATGAATGATATAGTGTCGTGACTTGCGTTACCGTACTTACCTGTTGTAATTTACCTTCCGGTGTTGACAGATTTATTTAGGATTAGTTTTTGAACTTTGAACAATCAGACATTTGATATAGTTTAAGTAAGGAATGCATGGTTGGTAATCATAAGGGAACCAAGATCAGGGTGTGAGCGAGAGAGATTAAAACTGTTTTCAATTCAATCAATTGTGAGTTCTTTTGTCGGTGTTACCGATTCCCGACAAAAAGTGGCGACCATGCCAGGACCGATTCTCAAGGAAATCGTTTTCTGGAGTTCGTGATCAGTTTCACGTGAAGAATACAACGCAGCGAACAGACCACGTTTGTAAACAACATGACGGAGCTTGAACAAGCTTTGAAAAAGATCGACTCTAAATTACGCCTGTTGAAATTTACGCGCGATGATGTACCCAGAATCCAAGAAAAGAATGAGCTAAAGGCGGCAGAGCGATTGCAAAAAGCCTTGGAGCAACAGATTGATAGCGTTCACGAACAGATGGTAGAAATTCAAGCGCTCAAAATAGAAAATGGAGATCAACCCGACGACGTGCGTAAATGGAGCCTGGAGATAGAAAAGCAAGTCGCAGAATACGAACAAGTCACAGAGGATGTGAAAAGAACGTTTAAGAGTCTGCGTGACGAGGCCTTACTAGAAGCGAAATGGGAAGAAGAAAAAGTCGAAGAGGAGAAACGCAAACGGCGATTTGAAGAAGAGCTAAAATTAGAAGAAGCAAGAATGGAGATTAAGAGAGAATTTGAGAAGAAACTTGAGCAGGATAAAAGCAAATCGGCGAAGGAAAGCGGGGCGAAATTACCTAAATTAACCATCACATATTTCAAGGTACCCATTTGGATTGGCTGCAGTTCTGGAACCAGTTCGAAACCGACATTGATAAGGCTGCAATTACCCAAGTGGCAAAGTTTTCTTATCTGAAAGAGTTGCTTATTCCAAGGATTCGTTCTGTTGTTGATGGTCTATCTTACAATACGGAGGGATACGAACGCGCCAAAGCCATCTTGAAAGCCAAGTACGGAAGGCCGATTGAAGTTGCCAACGCACATATGCAGTGTATAATCGCCTTACCTACCATACAGGGATCACAACCACCAAGAATACATGAGTTTTATGAAAAGCTGTCCTCAAATATTCAAGCACTGGATACGATGGGGAAATTAAGAGAAATCAACGGCTATGTCCGAGTTACTCTAGACAAATTACCCGGCATTAGAGCTGACGTTGTTCTTTTGGATGACGACTGGCAAGAGTGGACGTTTCCTCAAATGACTGTTGGAGGCACTTCGTAAGTGGTGTGACCGGAATCCATTACACTCATCCGACCAGCCTGTTAAGTCGCGAGACAGATTCTTCAACTGAAAGCAAAAAGACTGGAAACACAGACCATGTGTGTACTGTGGTTCAGCTGAACACAAGTCTGTAGACTGTAGCAAGGTAGTATGGTAGAGAGGAAGAAGCACCTTAGCGAGAAAAGGTTATGTTTCAATTGCACTGGTACCAGACACCGAGCAGCAGAGTGTCGTATCACGAGAAGTTGCCAGAAGTGTAATGGTAGACATCACACGTCAATCTGTGACAAAGAACATCCACAGTTGTTGCTAACCACTTATGAAGATGCAGTTATCTACCCAGTGGTGGTCGTCAATGTGGATTGGATAAAATGCCGAGCATTGTTAGACACGGGAGCTGGTAGTGCGTATGCCTCAGCAGTGCTAATCAAACACCTTGGAAAACAACCATCAAGAACAGAGCACAAGGGAATAGACATATGATGTATTCAACCACCCAGAAAACAGAGCAGTATGACGTGAAAATTTCAAATACTCGAGGGAAGTTTGAGATGACAACAACAGTGAGCAAGGTGGACAAAGGTGTTCTGCTGTCAATTCCAAATCCTCAGTACAATGATAAGATCAAGATGTTTCCGCACCTCGCGGGTGTGACCATGGATGATGAAGATACGAAGCCGGAACGGCCCATACATTTAATACTGGGAGCTAGTGAATACTCCAGGATCAAGACACAAACCCAGCCGAAGATTAGAAAGGCCGGTGAACCGATTGCAGAACTAACTACATTGGGCTGGACGATGATGTCAGCGGGCAAGGGGCCCGTTTCTCGAAAGTCTCGGTAACTTTACGGACCCGAAATCAAATATTCAAATCGAAATATGAAAAATAAGAGCGCGGGTCCTGGCTAGCAAACTACTCCATTTTGTTTCATTAACTGACAGTTTTATCGTGTTAGATGCGAAACTATTGAAACCTCGATCTTTAATGTAAACGGAGACAGCTTACCGGGCCCGTTAATTATCGGGACTTTCGAGAAACGGGCCCAAGGAGGTCGGGCTGACGAGTGCTTACCTGACTAGAACTCCCTCAGCAGACTACGAACAGCTGTGTAGTCTGGACGTGCTGGGCCTTGAAGATAAAGCAGACAGGAATCAGCAGAGTGTATATGAAGAGCTAATTGGGTGCTGTCAAAGATGGTCGTTTCTTTTATCGCTCCGTCGTTTTCGATGTAAACTCCGCTTATAACCATGGAGCGCACTTAATTTTTTACCGAATGGCAGCCAAAACTGACTCGCTTGGGAAGAATGACGTTTCCTCTAGAAGAAGAGCAAAAAGAATACGGGAAAAAGGTTCTCAAACTGACGACGACCTCGAGGAGCTTCCCGACCACGAGGGTGACGCCACGCTGAAAGCCCTTGACGATATCAGGAATAAGTTAGAAAGCTTACTTCTTCTCAAACCAGCTGTTGATGACCTAAAATCAGTAATTGCTAAACTCACAGAGGAAAACAAGCAACTAATGGAAAGTTTGAATTCTGCAACTAAGGAAATTCAAGAAATTAAAAATGCTTCCGCGGCGACTGAAAAGGTGACTGCTTCGCTTCGCAAAGAAAATGATCATTTGAAGGCTGAAGTCGACAAATTAGTATGTCGCAACATACGTCTTGAAGCTCAGTCAAGAAGAAGCAACTTCAGAGTTTACGGTGTCAGAGATTCTCCACATGAAACTCCAGCAGAAACCGAGCAAGTGTTGAGAAACGTCCTGTTACAACAGCTTCAAATACCTGAAGAAGACGTAAACAATATGAGCTTCGAAAGAGTTCATCGAATTTCTAACACCCGAGCTGTTAATCAAACCAACAAATCTAAGAGTCCGCGCCCAATAATCGCCAAAGCCAGCTTTTATCAAGACAAGGAGCAAATTTTTTCATTCGCTAGAAGCTTACCAAAAGGCTCAAAGATCGGTGTTGCCAGTGACTTCCCAAAAGAAATTGCCGATATGCACAAGAAACTTTACCCAATCTTGAAAGCTGCTAAAGCCCAGAAGAAAAAAGCTTTCTTTAATGTCGACAAACTTATTATTGATGGGCAAGTTTATCGTGGAAAAGAAACTAAAGATCTTCCTCTGTACGGTAAAGTTATGGTACATGATTAGTCAGTTGCTGTAAATAATTGCTTCCTTTCGCGCTCCCAAGAGTTGCTTCGCTCTTAGCGCCTACTTATTTAGCATTAAACTGTTCATAGGGAACCCGTTTAGGTGTAAGAAGAGGTTTCCCTACTTTGAGCAATTTGTGCTCAAGTAACTGTGCGTTTTGTGTCTTAGCGTTTCTGTATAACCGTTTTTATTTACATGTTTGGAATCTATTTTGATATACTTAGATTTATCTCCCTACAGCTCTTGTACTCCTTCAGCTTGCGTTAAGACTGATTACTAATGTTTATTATTTAATTTACATTAAGTACACTTTCAATTCAAAATTGCTAACATTCGAAAAGTTTTTCAATATCTTCCTCAACGAAACCGATAGAATATTCTATGCTGCTAATTCACGGCTGCTCCGTTTAGACTCTCCTTTTGTTCTTTAAACGTAAGAGGTTTAAATCAAGCTAGAAAGAGACGGCGGGTGTTTAGATGGCTCCACAATCAAAAATTCGACGTTGTTTATTTACAAGAAACTTACTCTTCCAAAAGTGTCGAATAAATGTGGAAAGCAGAATGGGGAGGGAAAATTTATTATAGTCATGGAACAACACATTCAAAAGGTGTGATGATATTATTTAAACCGAGCCTGGATTTCGAAACAGAAAGCATCTTCGCTGATAAGAATGGACGATACTTGCTATTAAAAGCCAACGTGCTAGAATCTTCCTTCTTGTTTAGCAACATTTACACGCCAAATGACTCTATCGCCCAGATAGCTTTCTTTCGCAATCTTGATAACATTCTCCTACCATTTGCAGATGCACAAATCATCTTGGGAGGTGACATGAATTGCCCATTAACACCTACAGATAAAATGGGTGGTGCTACTGTTCAGAAAAAACAAAAAGTCATTGACGAGATTGAAGGCTTAACCCGGCGTTTTAAACTTCATGACATTTGGAGAAATCAACATACCAACAAAACACAATTTACATGGCGTAACAATTCCTTGAAAGTGCAATGCCGCTTAGATTATTGGCTTGTGTCGAAAGAATTGTTGATGTCTGTCATTGATACTAACATCACCAACCCCACAATATCTGATCATATAGCGCTATCACTTTCACTCCTCAATCGAAAGAATAGATCAGAATACGCTAAACGTGGACCTGGGTTTTGGAAAATTAATAACGCTTTGCTGAAAGATGCAAATTTCACTGACGAGCTCGTAAGCAAAATACCCGAATACAAAAACAAACACTGTTACCTTACTAATGAAGGCCTGTACTGGGACATGCTCAAGATGGAGATTAGAGGTTTCTCTGTACAATACTCAAAAAGGAAAAACAGAATAAAAAGAAATAAGGAACGAGACCTTCAGAAAGAAATTGATCACCTAATGGCCTTGCTGCAATCCAACAGATCGAAAGAAAATATCACTAAACTCTACCAATTAAGAGCTCAACTCAATCAGATTGCTGAATATAAAACCGAGGGTGCAATGATTAGAAGTAGGATACGCTGGCACGAAAAAGGAGAAAAGAATACTAAATACTTCTTAAATCTTGAGAAAAGGAGGTTTGCAAAAACTCATATAACTAGGCTTAAAACAAGTACTGGCTCGGAAACTTCTTGCGAAAAAGAGATTTTGGAAATGCAGAGAGCATTTTATGAAAATTTATATACGAGCGCTCCCTGTGATATTATTGCACGCGATACTTTCCTGGGAGACCCTAACCTCGTCAAACTCGACGAAAACGAGCTAAATGAACTCGAACAGCCTTTGTCGAAAACCGAGTGTTTCAACGTTCTTAAACAGTGTGCTAAAAACAGATGTCCGGGCAGCGACGGTCTCTCAGTTGAGTTCTATTTGCACTTCTGGCATCTACTTGGTGATGAGATGGTCCAAAGCTTTAACTATGCTCATAAAGTAGAACAACTCAACATAACACAAAGACAAGGTATAATAAAGGTCATACCGAAAAAACGCAAGAACAGGTTGTATTTGGAACATTGGAGACCGCTAACGTTACTTAACGTCGACTATAAAATAGCAACCAAATTTATAGCCCATAGAATCGCTAAAGTCCTCCCCAAATTAATAAACGACGACCAAACTGGCTATGTCAAGGGACGCTATATAGGACAGAACATTAGACTCATTAACGATATCATGAAGATAACTGAGCTAGAAAACATTCCCGGCATGGCGATTTTTGTGGACTTTAAAAAAGCTTTTGACACCGTCGACTGGAACTTCCTTTTTATGACCTTGGAGGCATCAAATTTCGGCCCTCAGTTACTACAGTGGATCCGAACCTTTTACACTGACTGTTCTAGCTGTGTAGTAAATAATGGTTACGCCTCTGTCTTCTTTAAACTACAAAGAGGTGTTCGCCAAGGGTGCCCTCTTTCCGGCTCCCTATTTGTGCTGTGCGCTGAAATTCTTGCTAATGCAATAAGGTCTAATGCAAATATTCAAGGAATCAACATATATGGAAAGGAATTCAAAATTTCACAATACGCAGATGATACCACTGTTTTTGTCTCTGATATAACATCTGCCCAAAACCTCTTCCAACTGCTCCACGCTTTTCAAAAATGCTCTGGTCTTGAAGTAAACAGAAGCAAGACAGAGGGCTTGTGGCTAGGCGCGAACAAAAACAACCCGGAAGAACCTCTTGATATTGCATGGCCAAAAGACCCTGTATTTGCACTTGGTATTCACTTCTCTTATAATGACGAAGCTGCTTTCAAAAGGAACTTTGAACAGAAACTGTCCTCGATGGCTTCCTTGCTAAACTTGTGGTACCCTAAGAGCTTAACTTTACATGGTCGAATTGTCATTTTAAAAGCATTAGCCCTCTCCAAACTTATTTATAACACTGCTGTCCTCACTGTCACCCCCGCATTTATTCAAAAAGTTAATAAAGCTATTACTCAATTCGTCTGGCAAAAGAAAAAACCAAAAATAAAACAAACTACCCTGATTGTCCCTAAAGAAAAAGGTGGTCTCTCATTGCCTGATTTTGACATGATTAACAATGCTCTCAAAGCAACTTGGATCAGAAGACTAGACAGCTGTCATCCCACCGCGAGTTGGACTCACATTCCTGTTTCCCTGCTAGAGCGGGTCGGTGGTCTCTTTCTCCTTAAATGTAACTTTGAACTTAAACATCTTAACATACACATTCCATTGATCTTTTACGAGAAAGCCTTGTTGGCCTGGCAATCCATAAATTCGTTCACTCCCTCCTCAAAAGAAGAAATACTGAATGAAATCTTATGGAACAACCGCTTTATTAGGATCAACAATTATTCAGTATACTACAAAGCATGGCATGTAGCGGGTGTTGAAAAAATTGGAGATCTCTTCAACGGCAATACCTTTCTATCTCACCAAGACTTCTGTTCTTATTTTGGTCTTAAAACTAATTTTCTTACCTACTACGGTTTATGCAAAGCAATTCCTCCTAACTGGATTAAAATAATGAAAGGTAAATTACAACCGCCTTCGAATAAATCCATAAGTATGGATAGAATTCCCGTTGAGAAGCTTTCTTCTAAACTTGCTACCAACTTTTTTGTTGAAAGGAAATTTGTTCCTGCCACCGCCAAAAAAAGACTCAGAAATGCTAGTTTAAATGAACAGCAAATTTCTCAAATTTACAAGATGCCTTTCAGTGCTACGAAAGACATACAACTCTCAATGTTTCAGTTCAAGATCTTACACCACATCTTACCCACCAACGCTACATTATATAAATTCGGAATTAAGAAGCATGACCGCTGTCATTTATGCGCTGAAAAGCAAACAATCACACACCTATTTGTGACTTGCCCCAATGCTCAGCTGTTTTGGACACATTTTTCAGTTTGGTGGCGCGAAAAAAACAACATTGAGATCTCGCTTTCTGAAGCACAAACACTTTATGGCATTACAGACACCGTGCCTCAGTGTCTTGGTTTAAACCTCTGCTTGATAATTGCAAAATACTATATTTACACCGCGTCTAAAAATGAGGAAGATTATTTTTTCGACGCTTTTTTGTCTATCCTTAAAAATAAAATACAAATTGAAACTAGCAAAGCTAAGGTGCAAGTCAAGCTGTAAAAATAATTTTCTTGATTCTGGCTAATTTCCCTTGTTTTTTGGCTTTTTTGTTTTGTTTGTTTGTTTGTTATTTATTTATTTATTTTTTGTCGTTTTTAGCGTATTTACTCTT
Source organism: Porites lobata (assembly GCA_942486035.1). Classification (NCBI taxonomy): domain Eukaryota; kingdom Metazoa; phylum Cnidaria; class Anthozoa; order Scleractinia; family Poritidae; genus Porites; species Porites lobata. The sequence continues at coordinate 457,362 of CALNXK010000109.1, read as the reverse complement.
CGTTAATAGGTAGTAAGTTAGTAATTAGTTGTATTAGAATTCTTTTTTCACTATTTTGTAACAGACTCCAACTCATCGGCTCCTGTTTTGTAAGCATTATCTTGTAAGTTTATATTATGTAAGTAAGTAGCATTTAACTTAGCAAGTTATATGTAAGTAGGTATTAAAGCTTTATGTAACTAAGTAAGTACTATGTAAGTAAGTCAACATTATGTTTGTAAAAACAATTAAAAAAAAAAAAAAAAAGAGTTTAAAGAACAGCTAAGACAGAGTGCGGAGGGTTGGTATGAAACGGACTTTCTGTGGAAGCATGGGCACGAACCCCTACCAAACAATAAGCAAGGAAGTCTTAGAAGACTTAGAAACCTAGGCAAGAAACCTCAAAGAGAGTCGAATCTCCTAGCACTGTACGATGACGTAATTCAAGATCAGTTGGCAACCGGGATCGTAGAGAGAGTGACGTAGGAACCAGCAGTAGGAAGGGAGTTTTACATACCACATAAGCCCGTCATCAGAGAATCAGCAGAATCCACCAAGCTTAGAATTGAGTATGACGCTTCAGCTAAGGCAAACGAGAAGAGTCCCTCGCTGAATGATTGCTTGGAAACAGGACCGTCTCTTCAGAACCTCCTTTGGGATGTGCTAGTTCGCAACCGTCTTCAACCAATAGCATTAGCTGGTGACCTCAAGCAAGCATTCTTCCAAGTGCGAATTAGAACAGAAGATCGAGACTTCCTGCGGTTCCACTGGTTCAAGGACACAACGATGTTTGAAGTTGAAGTGTTAAGGTTCACCCGTGCTTTGTTTGGTCTTGTGCAATCACTATTCTTACTGGGTGGGACGCTGCAATATCATTTGCAAAGTCTAAAAGGAAGATACCCTAAGGAAGTGGACGAAATCCTGAAGAGCCTATATGGTGACAATTTGACTACTGGTGGAGAAACAACAAAAGAGGTGTGCCATTTGAAGAACACGGCTGTTGCAATAGTTGGTGAAGCAGGTTTCGAGCTCCACAAGTGGCACTCCAACGAACAAACTTTAGAATCCGAAGCAAACAGTGAGCAAGAAGATGAAAAAGAAGATGAAAGTTATGCAAAGGAACAACTTGGTGTTAAACCCGGTGAGACCAAGATGCTGGGGCTACCGTGGGACAAACTCAAGGACACGATGGCAGTAACCTTCCCAGCAGCTCCTCCTGATGTAACGAAGCGAGAAACTCTACGATTCCTTGCGTCAATCTATGATCCATTAGGCATTGCCTCAGCAGTTTCCCTTGTGGGGAAGAAGTCCCGTCTGGCAAAAAACGATACCAAGATTAGAGCTGGTGTCGGCGCACATGGCCTCAAATCTCGTGGCAAACATGAAAGACGCCCTCCAAGACCAGCCCATAAGATCAGTTTATGGATGGTTGGATAGCACGGTGGCCCTACATTGGATTAAAGGCGGAGGGAGTATCTACAAGCCGTTTGTTGCTAACAGAGTAAGCAAGATAAGGGAAAAGGACTACATTACCTGGAGACATGTGAACACCGACCAGAACCCCGCAGATGTAGGGAGCAGAGGCTGTGACGGAGCCAAGTTGCCCAACTTGTGGCTGAAAGGACCTGAATGGTTAGCAAGCCCTGGAAGCTGGCCAGCAGAAATTCTAACTGAGCCAAGCAAGGAACTGAGGCGGAAGCTAAATTGACTAAAGAAGTCCTCGGCACTATTGCGGAGACCAAAGATGATCTAGACGAGATCTTGAATAAACACAGCTTCTGGAAGACAATGCGAGTGACAGCATGGATTATGCGCTTTGCACAAAACTGTAAGCGTAAGAAATCAGAACGACTTGCTGGCCCTTTGACCACATCTGAGACAGACAAGGCAGTCCACTGGTGGGTGAAAAGAGAACAAGAGAGCAACATGGGGACAGAGAAGTTCAAGCAGGACCAGTTGAGCCTAAATTTACAGAAGAACAGCGAAGGGGCGTACCCAGTTTACCTGCCACCAAATACAATGCTATCAGAGAAGTTAACACAACATGCCCACGTGTTGACATCGCACGGGGGAGTGGGCCTCACCATGACCTACATTAGACGCGATTACTGGATACCTCGCCTGAGACGTTTAACAAAGAAGGTAATTCGTAATTGTTTTGGATGTAAAAGGTTCCAGGCTACAGCCTTTCAAAACCCACCACCAGAAAATCTTCCCGTTGAACGCACCACCGGTTCAGTTCCCTTCCAAGTCGTGGGTGTAGACTATGCCGGTCCAATTTTCATACAAGGCCAGTTCCAAGAGAGAAACCGGAAAGGCCTACATCCTGCTGTTTGCATGTAGCCTGACCAGAGCCATACACCTTGAGTTGCTGAGTGACCAAACCACAGAGGGGTTTATCAAGAGTTTCAAGCGATTCATAGCAAGAAGTGGGAGGCTCCAAAAGGTGTACTCTGACAACGGTAGAAGTTTCGTAGCCGCTGCGAGATGGTTACGAGGTATTATGAAGGATGAGAGGATGCATGACTACCTATCCAGAAATCATATCACGTGGCAGTTTAACCTCAGTCGGGCCCCTTGGTGAGGTGGTCAGTTTGAGAGGTTAGTGGGGCTGGTGAAACAGGCCTTATACAAGTCGATTGGAGGAGCTAATCTTACCTGGTAAGAACTCGAAGAAGTTATACTAGACGACGAAATTGCTCTCAGTAACCGTCCTTTATCTTACGTTGAAGAAGATATACAACTGCCTGTGCTGATACCTCAGAGCATGATGTTTGGTCAGCCCAACCTGTTACCCGAGGGAGATGTTGATTCATTTGAAGACAAGGATATGAGGAAACGTGCAAGATATCTCCGGCGTTGCAAGGATGTGCTATGGTCCCGATGGACAGGGGAGTACATCAAGAGCTTGAGAGGAAGGCATCATCTCAACCATACCAAAGGTGGACCACCCATCGAACAAGGAGACGTTGTCCTGATACAGGGTGATGAGCGTAACAGGAGCAAGTGGAATATTGGCGTTGTGGTAAAGTTGATCAAAGGAAGAGACGGGATCGTCCGAGGAGCGAGATTGAGGGGAGGGAAATCCTTCCTGGAACGAGCAGTTCAACAGTTGTGTCCTATGGAGCTATCATGTGATCGGTTGAAGGAACCGGAAGTTCCAGTACCTAACCCACGCGCCAGAGTAACTACTCCCAGGAGAGCTGCCATTGCAGCAGCAAAGAACATTAAGGACATTGCAGAGCAGGAAAAAGAAATGATTTGAACATTTGTTTGATGTTTGATTGTGATTTCACTTATACTTATACACCTCCGGTATCAAATAGGGGGAGAGTGTCGTGACTTGCGTTACCTGTTGTAATTTACCTTCCGGTGTTGACGGATTTATTTAGGATTAGTTTTTGAACTTTGAACAATCAGACATTTGATATAGTTTAAGTAAGGAATGCATGTTTGGTAATCATAAGGGAACCAAGATCAAGGTGTGAGCGAGCGAGATTAAAACTGTTTTCAATTCAATCAACTGTGAGTTCTTTTGTCGGTGTTACCGATTCCCGACAATAGAAACCATACTGTATCTGTGACGTTGATTAAACAGATCGCCCAAGCAAACACGAAGATGTTGAAGTGAAAGAATATCTGGAGTAATCCAGCGTCTTCGGCTGCTGCCAGCGAATAAGATTATGGCGAATAAGATTATGGATTTCGACAGTGCTTGGCGGGCTTTTTGGAGAGTGATTTGTCACTGGAGGCACATCGACACTTACATCCTCTTAAGCCAGAGAAAAAAGACTTGAATCCTTCGCCGTTTGATCAAAAAGGTCGTTCATTGAATCAGATAATCGGTCTTGCTGTTCCTCAAGGAGATGTGAAGTAGAGCTCGAGCTCTCGCATTCGTTTACACCGGCGACTATAAAATGTGCATTGTTGACGGCCTTTCCCAAACGTTCAAATAGAGAAGATTTAAAAAACTCTTTGGTCAGGGTCTTTTCCACGCAGAGTTCCTTCCAAACAGGAGAAAGATGTGCCAGCAGAGAGTGTAGTATTCCTACTTGTGGCTCCTCAGTAAAAACTTGATACGCCGACTCGCCGTTTTCGCTTCGAAGGTCACCAATGTTGATACGGCATACTACTCTTGAAAGAAGTTAAATAAGCCATTGGAGCACTATTTTCTTAAAAGAAAGCACTTGAAAAACCATTGAAAGCGTATCAAGCCTATTTGAATCCGAACGCGGAGAGAAAACTGTAGTTATCAATTGCGAAGCCAGCCGCGAAGATCGACTTCCAAATTTTCAATCGACTGTGAAATGAATTTATAATACCCAAATAGTCTGATCAAATTTCGCGTTTGCTTGAGATGTCTGGTTCGTTTAATCAGAAGTACAAAGTTCCTTGACAGGCAATGTGTCCGGCGCTCTCCAAAGGCGTCTGCAAGAATGCTTAAAACTAATTACGAAAGTAACGCTTGTCTGTTATTGGAAACCGATCTTCGGTGGTTGCTGTGGAGATTAGGCCTCCTTGGGCGCGCACTAAAATCGGGGCTCTGGCCTGTTATCACAGGATCCAGAGGAGATGTGTTTGTCGTTAGAACATCAAAACCCGTCGAAAACCTCCGAAAAAATGGGTTATTTTGATTCGTTACACATTCTATAGACCGCAAACCGAGAGACTGAGAGCTCGATCGAATTTTGTATTTCCCATCGACGTGTTGTTGGCATAAAGTTTACTAGTGGAGGCTGATGTTGCTTGTCACAAATCTAACGTGAAACAGCTAGCTTTACTAGTCTCAAAATTGTAAAACGCATGCTCTGTTTAGGCTATGTGTTGTTACGCTACGCTCTGATTTATAATCTAGAAGTATCTTTTAATCTTCACTTGACATTTCTACAATTAAAATGCGTTTAAATGTTCACTGTGCATTAAAAACTGTTCCTTCCCTTACTCCCGGCCATTTTCTTCGAGCTCCCGACAACTCGAACTCTGACTCGAGCTGTTTTCGATTTCCCTTGAAGGTTCGAGTTATCAGGAGTCGAGACTACTAGTAGTCCCCATTTTCCCGCAGGGATAGTAGAGTGAGTGAAACGCAAGCGCGCGTGAAAATCCCCCCCACCTCGTCTCGCCTTTCTTTTATTAATATTTTAAATAAACATAATACTATCTAATTAAACAAATGTAGAAATGTCAATATAACAATAATTAATAAATAAATACAAATACAAATCCAGGGTAAGTTAAAAAAGCTAAATTTCCTATTTAATAAAACATATGATCTTAACGGGTAAGTTAAGCTATAATTATTCCTAAATAAAATATCTAAGACTATTCACCCTGATAAAACTGAGGTTATGCTTTTTACCCATAATCATTTGTTTGGTCCTTTAAGACCAATTAAGCTAGGTGGATAGCTATTCTCGCTGTCTTCACTGTCTGGGCTTTATGATTGACAATAAGTTAAGCTGAGGTGATCATATAAAGGATCTTGTAACATCTATGGCTTAAGAAGGTGAAGCAAATACGAAGGTTTTTAAAGTCTCCAATTTCGGAGTCATTGAATTTTAAGGGAATATTACCTAGCATCACCTATGTATGGGATCTGTGTATGGGGTAATTGTAGTGATGCAAAATTAGCTCAGCAGTCTTGAAAAGATTCATCTTAGTGTCGCTAATCTTATTGTTGTTAAAAAGCATAAAGGTTCTGACTCCCAAACATAGCGTACATGGTTACCATCTTCCACTAATAATTTATATAAGTTAAGGCTCCTTTGTACGACACACAAAGTTTATTATGGAGTCTGTCCTGAGGAGGTTACAGTTACCATCAGGAAAAGACCTAATTTCCGAAATATGAGAGACAATTTGAAACTTATGCAGGAGAGACCAAACACTGATACTGGAAGACTGTCTTTTAGGCATAGGTCCCTAATAGCCTGGAACTCCTAGGAGTATAGAGGACCACCATAGATTTAACAGTAAACTTCGTTCTCTCTCTGCAACCGTGAATACTATACCTTTTTTTTAATCTGCCCTTGTTTTTAATAAGGAATTGACTAATTTTAGATATTTTTAGGAATTTTTATGAAATTTGAATAGTTAGACAATTTCTGTTACACCACTACTAACGAAGATTGCATCTTAAAACAGACATCATATACGGAGTCGCCAATACACCTTGTTTCATCGGCAAACATTTCCAACTTTTCACCACTAGGGACCTCAGGCAGGTCATTAACATAGATACTGAAAAGTCTAGGACCTAGTAAAGAGCCCTGGGGTACACCAAACCTAATTTCTGCTACATTTGATCTCTGATCCTCAATGTCCGGGCGATCCCGCACCTATTTGAAAGATTGTTTTAGATTAGCTGACAAAACAATAGGGATTGTCACATAACAATTCCCCTATCCCTGATAACAGTGGAGGTGCAGATTAAAGGGGACCAGTGAAATAAGAGGTTCAGAACGGTGCAGGTCTACTGCAATCTCCACATACTGTTTCCTCCTAGATAAATAATCAACAATCAAGTTGTAAAGGTTCCATGATAAACCACAAGCTGAAACTTTAGAGCCATTGCCTCATGGCATATGGAATCAAAAACCTTGTTAAAGTCGATGAACAGTACTCCCCAGTTCTATTTTTATCTACAACAGCTCATCTCCATAATTCACGCAAATGCAGCATTAAAAGTTCTGTTGAACTACCAGTTTTAAATCCCGACTGTGCTACATATAAACTAACGAAGTGGCAGTTGTAATTTTCCACATACATTGAGAGATGTAAACCTTGCGGTATATAAAGTACAAAGAAAAGTTCAATCAGCTCATACTTTAAAAAAAAAATAGACTTAAAAACTTTACTGGACGTTTCGATGTTTCAAACATCATTATCAAGAGTAAGAAAGGTTAATAAAAGTGTTGAAGTTTGAATAAATTGGATTACATTCGTGCACGCTTCATTAATTTGTAGATATCTCAATAGAAAAGCTTCGCGCGAATTGAGCCCGATTGATGTATAGTATGAAGGTCAAACTAAAGGAAGCCCAAGCTCGAAATATGAGCATCGGCGAGCATCGTAACATTCTAAATATAAGGATTTGTATGAGGAAAAAAACCTATCGTTTCTGTAACATATATTAGGAAAGTGAAAGTATTTCAATAAAAAACAGCTTACCTTACATAAAATGTGTGTTACATCTCTCCTGTGTTGTCCGTGGGCCGATTTATGGCCGTTTTATGGGTTGTACTGTAAACGGTTTTCTCTCTCTCTCTACGCGGTGCGTAGGTCTCATGGGAAGGATTCACTGTACCCAGTATTCGAGAATTCGAATTGTTCTCCCTCAAAGCAATTTGTTGTCGAAATTTCAGAGCAATTATTACGGACTTTTGCTCCAACAATTTATCTGAAATTTATTTGGTATACTTATTATATCAATAAAGGCTGATACCAACAATTTCAGTAAACACGCAGGGTCTAATTAAGGGCTAATTTCATTGAAAAAAATACCACCAATAACATCAGACATTTCCCATTACTGCTGAATGATAGCTGTAGCTTATGTCAAAGCTTCGTAGCCATCGCGATGAAGCCGATAAAGATATTACAAAGTGAGTTCGCCATAGCTCAATGCACCTGTATTAATAACGGAGCCACCATTAACTCATCAATTTCACATTTAATAAACATAATTTTTCTTGCATTCGCTTACGAAACTTTATAATCTGTTGCAATCTCTGTTAGTTTTAACTTCAGTAATAACTACACCTCTTCAACGTTGAGAATCCTGCATTGCCAAGGTCAATTACCTGCACAGTTAAATACAGAAACAGGCGAAGTCATTCAGATGCTCAGACGATTTTAATCGTCTTCAATGAGCGGACATTGTTCTGTCAATTGTCAAATAATATTATTTTCAGGCTCAAGTTAATGACAACCTGAAGATAACTACTAAATCTTTGCTCAGGAATAAATGCGTAATATCATTCCTTTGCATCTTTTCACACCGTCTTCGTTCTTGTATTGCCCTGACAACAGTACTCGAATCTTAGAATATGTATGACTGAGAAGGATTTCCTTCCAAACTACTTGGTAAGATCCTGTGCAGCCCACGTACGTTATTACGACCTCTGTGAGCCGTTTTGATCTTGCAATGTAGCTGGAACGTGTCAGTGTTTCATATCTCCCACTGCTCTTCTTCGGCATGTTACAGCCGCATTCATTCACCGCGTTACACTTTACATCTTCTAGTTCTCGTTCCACTACTGCAATCCTAGGATTTGCTGGAATGAGGCGGGACAAGACCGTTCAATTGAGTTGCATGACCACTTTCTGCCAGCCATTCCTACCGACAAAATAAGAGACATTCACTGTCGTAGTCTAGTTAAAAAAACCAAGAAAAGAGAAAAAAAAAAATGGAACAAATCAACCCTGGAGTTTTCTAACTACCGACGAAACGAAAGTTAGTGCTGCTCAATACAAATACCTGAAATCTGTCTTGGACGTCTTTCTGCAGCTGTTTTCTTTGTGATTTACTCAGTGACGATGTTTTTACCAGCTGATACCAGTTGTTGATAGCTCTACAAAGTAGAAAGTCTTATAATTACATATACCTTTGGCATGACAAGGTACCTAAGGTGCATTGTGTAATAAGTATCTCGTCAGGTAAAACGGCGCTACGAGAGCGAAAACAACTAATCAGCAGCACGAGCAAGGGAAAGCAAGGAAACTCACATCACTCGACGGGCAAGGTAACTTAAAAGACGATTTCTTGCTCTGAGTTTGCCCTAGCAAATTAAAGAGAGAGTTTAAAAATGTAGATTAAAAAATCACTACATTTGAAGACTTACTTCTCTCTTTCTTTTAACGCCTTCTCGTATTTTTTGGGAAGTGGAATGGGTGGTCCCTGAAAACAATAACAATAAAAAGGAATGTTCAACAATCTGAGGCGATGCACTCATACCGAGACCAATACCCCTGAAACGTGTGTCTGTTTTGAGTTTAATGGGCAGAACTTACATCTGTAGATCCTTTCATGGAGAAAGGAATGGTAAACGTGAAGAAATCTCCTGGTGGTAACTCGCGATAAACAGCTGACGAACCAACAGTACGATCAGACGCTGAAACAAAAGTTCAAAGAGAGGTTTAATCCTTCCATGCACTAAGTCATTACTTTACTATTATCCAGGTATGCCACAGAACAAACAAAGCCCAGGTCCAGCGACATCCTGGGATACCCAATGGAAGTCAATTGAGACGGGATATATTTCAGGTGACACAGCGGCTGCGTGGTATAGCGGTGGCGCCTGAAATGTACCCCGTCACGTGTAAAAGTGTTGTTTCGCTATTTAGACCTATTATTGTTTACAAGGTCCTGTTCCCGTCGTCCTCGGGGTTGAAATTTTAAAAGTTTAAAACTCCTTATTTACAAGAAAAGTGAGAGAAGAAAACGATTTTCGAACTGGCCCAGCAAGAGAAGGTGCCTACAAGCTCTTCCTCTCTTTATAAACTTTTCCTGTGACCCTTTCCTTCGCGAACATCCTGTTCCCACTCTGAGCTGCCCCTGGGGATTTACATGTTCCACTCCCAAGTCTCACCTAACATAAGTGGATCATTCCAAAGGTTGGGTTCTATAGGTACTCCCCAAGGGCCGTGTAAATGTTCCTCTAAAGCAGGGTAGTGAGTGTGATATGGTGCGAGCAATAATCCTTCGTTGCCTGGAAGAATTACAGGTCTGGTTGGCGTGCAGAGATTGAAAGTACAGTTGTTACAACCGCTGAAAAAGAATAAAGGTATACATGACTGTGAAATTCTTCCTTTCACGATAAAAAATGATCAACATTGATTTAAGAAACAGACAAACGAAAGAACGAAAGTCACACGTCACGCCCGAAAGGCTATGGTCTTAAATACTATACTAAATACCTTTTATCGGCTTGCAGGTCTAATTTAGCAATTGGCAAGCTCACCTTCTAGGATAATTGCGGTGCATAATTTAATTCGTTCAGCCACGAAACACTTAGAAGTTCTTGAGAACTCGTTTAAATGAGTCCACGTGTTCCAGATCGAATTGGAATTTGAAAGTGTTAGTGTTTTAGGCGAGGGGAAAACTGGAGTACCCGAAGAAAAATCTCTCGTAGCAAAGGAGAGAACCAACAACAAACTCAACCCGGGCCAAACTGGAGGGCGGCGAGTACTCTCATTACTGCGCCACCCTTGTGTCTTGGGGTTTCCCTTGACTAGAGGAAGACTGCCTTAGAACTGATTTCTTAACACTAATGTACCACAAACATTGAGTGTAGACAGATAAGTAAAAACAAACCTGAAAGAAATTCTATCGCAGACTGCAAAAAACGTACAACTATCGCAACCAATGATGTTGACAGCCGTTTTAGTTACTCCAAGAACAATTGTAGAGTTGTGACAGTTTTCTACTGTCACAGCCCTAAAACAGGGGAGAAAAGCAATTACATCGAAAATCATCGAGAGTCAGTCATAAGTTTTGGAAAACTACACTTTCTTGAAGAAGGCTTTAGCGAGAAATCAGACCATGAGATACAGAAATATACACATGAAATATAGAGTTGTCAGTGACAAAATAAAACGTTTTTGCGTATCATAGCTCTTGCTTCTGAAGACTAAGATTAAGTGATGATTAGGAATAGGGAGCTTAAGCAACCACCACGACGACAACAAAGACAGCGTCGAACAGCAATTGGTTTTATGAGAAAAATAGCTCCGCACGTGCATCACGCTTTTTAGTACATTTCTTTGACGTCCACTGCACGACTACGATGTGAAACCATCTAATGCGAAACTTTATACAGGAAGTGAACATACGACGACGAATTTTCCTTTCCCATTTTGAACTACGGAATAAAGTCCTAAAAACTAAAAATCGCCTACAGTTGACAAATTGGGCGGGTCCAAATAGAGGCGATAAAGTTTGAAAGAACGCAAGTTGAGTTTTTTTTGGCGACGTTTTCATTGCCGTTGTCGTCCTCATTGCTTAAGCTCCCTATTTATAGCTACAGCTTTAGGCTTTCAGGCAAATCATAACTAATTAGTGCAAAACTTTGAATAAGGTGTAAGGTGGTAGGCTCAAAACGTTTGTTTTACACTGCCCTTTCCGCAAGTGTTGTTTTTTTTTTATACTTAGCCAAAACAATAAACCATACATCACACAAACCTCAGAGGACATAGGATATAAATGTACGAGTAGTGACATCTGTGTATTTTCACCATACTTCCAGAGTATGAGTCACTCGCCTAAAAAAAGTGAAAAAAAAGTAGAAAACATCCGGAAACGACAAAACAGCTAATTAGATATAGGTATGTGCCTCTCACAATGAGGAAAGTCACTTCCCAGGAAATTTCTCGGCCGGTTTTTTGATTGGTTAGGGACTGGCCCGCTTCTTAATCAAATCATGACTTGCTGTCGGCACAAGTTTTCCCGCGCTTAGTAACGGCTACCATTGGATCACCCGCACCTCCCCGCACCTGTTTTGATTGTAATAGCCTACTTCCCAATTGCCTGAAGTCTCCTTTTTAAAACGAGGCCAAGTGCAAAGCCTTTAACCTGGAAATATGTTTTTATGTAAAAAACGTGAAGGGTTTCGCACTTGACCTCAATTTGGAAGTAAGGGTTCTAAAACATGGGAATGGCCTTTTTTTTAATCGGCTTTTTTCCATTCAACTAAAATCTGATCTAAATCTGCTGCTTCAAATAGTATTGATTTTAACAAACACACACAAAAAAGGTAAAACAAAGGGTGACTTATGTAATGTACCTTTGCTACAGTTTGCTTGCAGACTTGTGAGAGAATTATGACTCTTTGCCTGCCAAAATTAATAATAAAATTGTTTAGCAATATGAACAAAGCAAACAGCTACTGACGGGTATCGTAGACTAGACAATTCCAATCTGTGAAAATGTGTACTCAAAAGAATGAAGGACGTCAGATCGATGAAAAAGATCGAGTTGCAGAGTGATAATTGATCAAAGCGCTAGTCTATCACTTTATTATACACATATAAATTAGATTAAAGACCAACACGTATATTGTACCCTCGTGCAGCACGCTTCATCAATAGTTTGACACGCAAGTTTTTATTAACTGCCTGGAAAAGGGAGAAATAAACGTGTTCAAACTCCGTAACATGATCAATTGGAAGGAAGTAGGAACTCAATCATAAACATGTAAATCGCCAAAACACTTGTCGTGTCTTTGTTGAAATGAGATTGCCTAAGTTAAACAAATCTCGTAAAATGCCCCACTATGAACCCCAGTAAGTTCTATGTAAACATGTAAATTGCCAAAACACTTGTCGTGTCTTTGTTGAATTGAGATTGCCTAAGTTAAACAAATGATCTCGTAATATGCCCCACTATGAATCTCAGTAAGTATTACATACTCTGGTGGAGCATAACTGACATTGCTCATAATTCGACTTCTGTTTGTAGAGTGTTCTTTGCTGGCAGAAATACTTGTATCCGCTTCCTGCTGTCGTAAGAGACTGTGTTCATCAAATGTGTCACTAAGGCTTAAAAAATCTACCAAAGCAGGAAAAGAAAGGTCAGGTTACAGCAACAGATAACTTGACTACTGCAAAACATGCTACTGGAAAAGTTCCACTCAAACAATCAACAGAGCCTGGTGTTCGTATTGATTGCTTACAAAATAGGGTAACTAAGGAGAAAATAAAAAAAAAATGCCGCGACTTTATTTGTGTCAATGCATTTAGTACGAAATTAAAGAACTAACTGAGGACACTATTTTTTTGACGGAACCGCCATTTTAATTGATTATGGAAGCCACGTGAAAGTCTAGTCGTTTGCAGGACAAAGGAACTACTTTATTTCTCAGTTATTTCAAGACCGTATTGATCCGGCCGCGGGAAATCGAACCCTCGACTTTTCGCTCTCCAGTAAAGCGCCCTACTGACTGAGTTTACAAATCTTGCTGCAGTTAATATAAAATTCATCAGGACAACGTACAACACTGTCCGTGAGGCGAGGTAAAACTGTTTTCATTTGAAGAAGAAATCTAACACTGTTCAACACATAAATACTCTCTACCCTGTGTTTTACAGCCTCAAAACAAGCAATTACTTACTTTTTATAGGTGTTTCCTGCGGTTTAAATCCTCGAGCAAGTATGGATGACACTCCGAAAGGATTCACTTGCAAATTGGATCTCAACCAGGACTGAAGATGTCGAAATGAGAAGGTTCTGGAAATCTGTGGAGTGATGCATTTTAGGTACACGTACATGAAAAGATTTAACCGCGCACGTTTAACAAGCCCCGAACCGGGTTTTTTTGTGCCATTTAAATCAAACAAGGTTTCGGATAGTGTGTTTTTGTTTTCTACGTTTTTTTTAAGCCAAACTGGGCTGAATTATAACTTAAGATTCCCTATCAACATTGTCAAACTTGGAACTCTAAAGGCAAAAATTAATATCAAAATGATTCTATCAAAGGGAAAACAAAGCATGGAACTGTTTTTGGTCTTTTTTCCACACTATAAGGTTAAACTTTAAAACGTTGGCCCATTTTTTCACGTTGCAATCCGTTTTAATCCCGGCCACAGAAAGCCAAACACAAACACTTATAGTTGAGGTATAGTAGTTGAATAATTCCTCTAAGTAACACAGCTTGAACTTTATTTAGGGTTTTCTTTGATTCCAATAAGTTTTTATAGTAAAGCAATACCACTGGAGTTACACCTTCCCTTCAGACAAGCTGATTTTCTCATTTTTGTCTCACCATAACTGTTTTTCTATCCAGAGAAATTAGAAGAAAATAAACCACGTAAGAAAGGCGGTAAGTTTTTTGTAATTAATTCAAAGTCACCTACTCTAAGAATTAAATTCACCACACAACTTAATCTAATAAAAGTGTTGGGGTAAAACAGCACGGCTAAAGTTTAAATACCTTGGAATAACCACTCCTCGGTCTTTCTGGCTGAAGGCGAGCTAAAACAGGCAGTGGTTGAATAGTTCTACAAAAGAGTACAAGCAAATTAAGGCTTACAAGTATACATGTTAATTGATTACCTGGTTTAAAGAAGGTCAAGAGCTTGCCTCTAATTATTTCCTGCTATTTTAGCCTGCCATCATGCGCTCCTACAATACTTTTATTGTTGTCTTTATCACCTTACCCCTCCCCCTACCCCGAAAATAAGTTCTTGAAAACTATTTAGACCTGGATAAAGACCTTGACTTTCATCAAGTTTGGTTCTTTCTGTTTGACTGTAAAGCAAACATAAATGGTTAACTGGGAGAAACAGCCCACTCAAAGTGCTTGATGACTGCAAAACAGTGGCTTTTTCTTTGTAATCCTTCTGTTATAGGAGGCATAACATATAATCAAAGGTGCAAACATCATAGAGATGGGAGGGGCAAGCACTTCTATGTGTTGCTGAGTGCCATCTCTGTTGGGTTCATACTAGTTATCTGTACAGCTGTTCTTTGTGTCATCAAGAACAGGTGTACCCTACCAGGTACATCGTACAGATAGTGACAGAGAAAAATGCCGTTTACATGTTGAATTTTCTGGTCACAAAAAATCTTTGCACCTCACCCAAACCCTTATGATATGAAAACACAAATGAAGTCATCTGCTGATAAATTCAGCATACAAAAAAGTGAATTAGAAGAACTGTTGAAGATTGTTGGTGGATAAGAAGTAGGAGCCATGTTCCACTGTTCAGTTTTTTGTGCAGAATTGTTGTGCACGAAATTTTTACAGAAAAGCCCTTTGGATATACAGCAAAACCAGTCCAAAAGACCAACCCATTAAAAAAATATCATGCCTAAATGAAGGAAATGCATTGACTGTATTCAAAGGACTACATTGTTGCAGGGAAAATTATTCTATCTGTGACATGCACATTTTTTTCAAAATCGTTAAAGGTAGGGGGTGTTCACAGACCCCTCGGTAACTCCCTTAGTTACTGGTGCCTCAGATATTTTGATCATCTGGTGTGTGCACCTCCCTGAGAAAAGTCTTGTCTAATGGGCAGGCAGCACAGAGTATCATTACTAGCCATAACCAACCTGCCATCAGTTACTCCTGTTATAAGGAACCCCAGAGCATCAAGAGCTTCAACAGTAAGGTATGCTTCATTGCCACAACCATTGTTTGCACTGGATTCTGAGCACACAAACAACCACAAAACAATTTAGAAGATGATTTAACATGTATTGTGTACATGGAGATTGCATGTATAATACTTCTCAAAAAATTAACCTGACATATTTTTCAGGGATAGAAAAAAGTACTGGTCCTGACAACAAACATAAGATAGTGCTATCTACAGCATACATCACTATCTACCAACCAATCGCATTATCCACTGGATAGATTTTTATCTGTTGAATACAGAAGCATTATCCAACATTTTAACAATCAGGGCCTGTTTGGATGTCTGGGACAGATTTTCTTGCTGAGTAAAACCTGTTTTAGCCCTTAAGCCCCAAGATCCACATACAAATTCTCCAGACTGACTTCCATATATTTCTTTTAAGAACAGTTGAGAGAATTTGGTTTAAGATCAAAGTGTTCTCCCTTTGGTAATCAATTTAGTAATTCTCATAACCTTTACTCTGGATGATCTGCTGATGTTCTTAGGAGAAAATTGATGTTGGTCACTCTTGGGACCTAAAGGGATTAAGCTTACTAGTCTAATGGGCAAGGGTAAAAGCAAGTTATTTTGTTGCAAAGTCATCAGCTAAGATAAGGAAGCAATACAAGCAGCTTTTTAGCCCTGTTTTTGTCTTGCAGGAAATAGGCATACTAAGCTCACAGAGGAATACAATTACCAGGTTCCATTAACAGTTCTAAGATATCGTTCAGATGATGTAACACAAACATCATGTGGTCATGTTCATCAAGACTCTGTTGATATGCAAAAACAAAAACTGTCAAAAAAATTATTTTATAATACAATATGTAGAGATGCTGCTGATCTGGACAGAGTTGTCAACAAAGGCTAAGGATTTTCCATGGCTTATAAGTGTGCAAAGAAACTATAGTGTCTGATAACCTAGGGCTAGTGGATTTCCTATCATGCAAGTGAATTGTGTTCTTAACTTGCCCAATGAGAAAGTGAACTTTTTGGGGAATTAAAATAACCAAAAAACTGAAGCAATCCTGCTCATCAAAATTTTTTGGTGCTAGCTAAAATAATTTTGGAATAGTACATGCTAGCTACAGCTTGTCCACATGGCAAGCTGTAAAACTGTCAAAACTTTCTTTGCACTCTGCTTGAACAAAATGCCATCCTGGCTTCCTTGCCACCTCAAAAACTCCGGCTGTTCTGAGGATACATGAAGCTAGTGTCATTGCATTGTATTGAGTTACATTCTGGTTGACAGGTGCTATTCATATGTGCTGTTAAATTGAGTTATTTTATTGTGGAGAAATGTCTGACGTACTAAAAATAAAGCTATCAGCAAACCTTAACAGCAACAGAGCCTTTGTTTTCCAGGTCTGGAGAACGTGAGCGTGTTGGCCATCTGTTAATTTGTTAAGGAAGCATTCGAGTAACTATAATACTATAAGTCATTTTAACATGCATGCATGGCATACCGATGTTTTAGAAATTAATACTAAAGAAGAAAATTTGCTATCTGTGACCAAAAGATGCACACTCCTTGATGTCAGTCATTTGTATGGTGTATCATGTCTATCTATTTCTTTGTGAGTTCTAAAATCTTTTTCATGATCTGACAAAGGTTTTTCCAAAAATAAACAAAGAAAAAACGAACAAACAAACAAATGCAAAAGATTTCCTCCCACAAAAATTAATTTCGTGGTTGACAAGATCATTAGTCAGTGCAATCAACTAAGTATACATTAAAGAACAGTGTTAAAATTAGTGACTAAGAGTGACACCAACATTATTATAAAATTAATATAATTTATTCTACATTCTGGAAGTTGTTTCCTCTACACTTACAGGGTTTAATCAGCATAACTTTTCTTTCAAGTCTAATATCATTTAAATAAATAATAATTATTATAATCAGGATACTCTTCTCCTCCTAGCACCAGAGATGCCTTGAATGAAATCTTGTGAATTTGTTGAATGTATAAAAACAATATGAACTGCAATGTGCTAACAGAACCTTGAGATCTAAGATGATCTGCGGAAAGAAATAATACCAGCCAGCTGGTAAGTTTACTTGACATGTTATAACAAAGAAACAAAAATATGGTAGTTGTTTAACCCATGGCCTGCCGCTGTAAATTTTGCAGAGAAATTCTATTTAAAGCTAGCTGAGCCATTTTCAGTTTGCTGTCTGGCCAAAAAGAGCCAAAACTGCCACAAACATTGATTACAAGCTGAGTACTATGCCAGCTTTGTTGCTCATGCCAACTTACAGCTCCTGAAAGTTGGAAATACATATAAGCTTTCATGAAGGCCCCAGGGATAAGAAATTATTTTGATGGAAGTACGGGTGGGTATTGTTAAGATTTTCCATGGAATTTCCTCATCCAAGGTACATGATATTATTACATTTTTCTTGTTCCTTTATCTCTTCTGCATTAAAGATGAATCTAATTTGACTTTTTGGCCATGACATTCTCAACAACAATGCACAATTCCATGAAAAGACCACTAGGCATCATAATCTTTGAGTAAAATTATCAACACATTGACGTCAGTTGTTCTGTGGATAAGGAAGTTCCTCTGTGGATAATATTAAAACTTCCTCTAACTTGAAAGTTTAAAGTAAACATTGCACACAGTTTTAGAATTGAAAATATCTTGTTTATCAAAGCCTCAGTAACTTGCACGTTGAAAAAAAAAAAGGTTATTTAGCCTACTTGCCTATCTCCTCCTGACTCTTACAGCGAGAAAAACTCTCATTCCAGTTTGAATGCTCCTTGAAACTTGAGCCACTCAGCATATCAAAAGTTTCAAAATATCTTCAAAACAAAATAAGAATAATATTAATTAACATTTTAATAAACCATTCTTAGTCAACATGATAATGCAGTCATCATACTTACAGCCATGCCAGGTCTTCAGAAATCTGTAATTTGTTGCATGCCACATTCTTCCACACAGAGTAACTGCAAGCAAGATATAAATAACAGTGTTTGTTTTCTTTCCTATATTCAACGTTAACTGGCAAAAAACCATTCAGTAACCTTTGAAAGAAAAATGAATACCGTAAATTTTGACCTAATAATTGCCCATGGAGTCTATTTATTGTAGGGGTCCAAACTGGTTTAAACGGGAAAAGGGGGTGGGGGGCAGCCTGTAATCAACATTGAAACAAATCAAACACATCTTCGTTGTGTAAATGACACGGGCCATGCCCTGTTTCTTTTGGCCTGTGTGCCGAAATTTAGGAATGCAGGACCCAAAATGAATGCTTTGTAAATGGGACTTTAACCTACCTAATTCAATGGGCTTATAACTGTCGGCCAATACAGTGAAGTGAGCCCACTCAACGAGTTTTATTTCTCTTAGGGCAAACTTAGCCTGTAAAATTTGTTTAAATAATAAAAAGTAGTATAAACATATACCGGAAAAATAACTTTACCTTAATTTTGGATAACCTGCCCTTCCCTTGTTCCTGGCATAAGTAGACAACTTGTACAAGTTCTAAAATAGGATAATGTTAACCACTTAATTTTACCAAGGAATTCAAGAAGTGTAATTTTGAGTAGATGATCATGGTGCATGGTTGGGTTGGAGTGGGTTGATTGTTCTTTTATGGTAAATAAATGTATTGGATTTACCATTTCAGATTTGCTTCATCTATAGCAATACACTGTATATCACTGAATATGTAAAAACCTTGTATTACCTTACCTGCTGTATATTGTTGCCTTTTTGCCTCAAAAGGGGGTATCTGGAATGATTTTGAGTTTGCCATTTACTGTTCCCCTTCATAGAAAGATATAGGCGGAATAAATTTTTTTTGAATGGCTTCAGTGCCGGAGCATTTTCCCCCCAGAAAATCACACTGTGCCGCTTTCGAACTTCTCATCAGAAAGGTTGAGTGATTTTCACTTCTTCTCAACCTCCCAATCAAAAATCCATCCAAACAGCCTGGGGCTAGCTCTCAAAGAAAATTACAATCCCACAGTTTTCGAACATTCAAAATGCGTAGCAGCATTTATACATGCCAGCCAGAAATCATCCTGCTAATTGCCTCTTTTTGATTGGATGTCATTATTAAACAATGGTTGAACAATAACCGATTAAAGCAGACTAAGTGTGTATTTTTAAACAGTTATTGTTTAACGACATCCAATCAAAAAGAGGCAACCAGTAGGACGATATCTGGCTGGCAAGTATAATTCTGGCTACACATTTTGACCGATCAAAAACTGTGGGATTTTAATTTCTTCGCAGGCTTGTTCCAGGCCATTTGAATGGATTTTCAATCGCGAGGTATGGGAAGAAGCGCGAATCTTTTGGCCTTTCTGCTGCAAAGTTTGAAAGCAGAGCAATGCGATTTTCTGGGGGACAATTGCTCTGTCGCTGGAGCCTTTCAAAAAATTGATTCCACCCTTGTCCTTCTATTAAAGAGGAACAGTAAACGGTGAACTCAAAAACTTTCCAAATCGCTCTAATTAATACCCCTTTTGAGGCAAAGATACGACAATATACCGCAGGTTAAAAATAATACTACGTTTAAATTTAATTTACATTATCCATGTACATATTTAGCGATACATCACTATAAATAAATAAATAAAGCAAATGGTAAATCCAATACATCAATCGGTTACACAAATAGATTGTGTGGGGCTCCGGCCTGTACATGTGAAATCATGTGCCTAAATAGCTACAGTACGTTGTATGAGACTTAATTATTGATGCTAAAATTCTAAATATAAAATGAATGAAATAAATTAAAAACATTGCCAAGCAAAATAAATATAGCTGTATAATGATTAAGAACTATATCTTTAGATTTTTTAACTAAAAGCTTTTGATTAGTTAGCGGAAATCAGAGCTGCTTATGCAGAAAATGCGTGTTGTTACCTGCAAAGTGAGTTTAGGCGGCAAAGGGGCGTGAATTGCACCGAAATCAAAGGCATCAGGCTTCACCCAAAGAGCGATGGAGGACATATCGTACACACTTGTCAATAAAAATAGGAGAAGGATATGAAATCCGCTCCATAAGGAAATCAGCAAGCACTACCCTTGACACCAAAACATTCTACCGCCATTTTACACAAGAGCGCTAAGGGTTCTGGGACATTTCAATGGACGAATGTTTCCCATGATACACTGTACTGCTTCAGTTATATCCATAGCAACGCCGCCATCTTGGTGAAAGAAGTTGAAGCAAAATAACACCGTTTTTTACGGCCAAAAAAGCGATCCAAAATGACTGTGAACTTGGAAGAATATTTTAGAACTACATTTGAGGATAAACTCCTTGTGTAAGTATCAAAGAGAACCTAATTGTGGTTAGATTTAGTGAAAATTTGACAATTTGAAGTTCTCGCGCGTCTTACATGAAAACTTTTACTTTTCTGTCGTTTCTAGCAAAATGCCCGAGCGCGAGGACGATCATCTTACACCAGCCACTCGGCTTCTAGAAAAGAGACGAGAAATGTCGGAAGTGGAACAATCATTAGGAGCTCAGAAAGAGGTTTTAATATTTGGTGGTTTATTTAAAACTTAACCTTAATACTGTACCTTATTTAAGCTTATCTATCAAAATATGTAGAAAGTAAGAAAAAATAATAAGTCTTAAATTATTAAATAAGTTAGTATTTGATATGCTTATATAGGACAAGGTTTATATTTTAAATTGTAATATTTGTCTTTCCCTACCAGCATTTGAAAATTTGGAAACTATTATTATTATTATTATTTCTAATATATAATCTATTATAATTATAATCTTCGCATTACTTATTCATTTTGCCTTGAGAATGGTGTCATGATTATACCGAAACGTCGACTTTTAACGTTAATATTCGCTTGATTATTATTATTATTATTATTATCATTTATTTTATAATCATTAAAAATAGCAATGTACTAATAGCAAAATGAAGAATCTGAAAGATGATCGAAGATTTATAGGCAAGTTAATTTCTCCAAGATTTTTGTCTGCCTGGTTTTTGATACCTGCAATTATTAAAGAAATGACTGTTGCAATTCAACTTTTTGAGCCTAGTATGGAGATGCCATATTTGTGTCTCATTGAGGGGCGCCAAAATGGCAGCCTGCAACTAACGGAAATAATAGCACCACCTTTTGAACAACCGGGACCAGTTTTTGCGGATTGTTGGGTTTCAACAGATACAATAATTTGATATTTCCATTTTTGTAGGAATTTCAAATGAAAATGGAAAGTCTTCAACAAAGAGGAGAAGAACTTGAGAGGAAGGAGTTTCAGCTGAAAGAATCATTGTTAAAATTTGATAAATTCTTAAAGGTACGTTGTTCAATCTTATTTGCTTCTGAATACGCAAATAAATATTATAAACTTCAAAATGATACAAAATTAAAGTTCATGATATTCATTTTTATTGGCTGTATAGGAAAACGACTCTAAGAGAGCAAGAGCTCTAAAAAAGGCAGCAGAAGAAAGGGAGATGAGAAGGGCAAAAGACAGAGAAATTGCAAGGTATTGATTCTTTAGAACAGTTTCTTAACGTTTTTTGTAAAATTTATCAATTGTATTTATAGGTTAGTGACAGAATTCAAAGCTAAGGAATATAGATTATTATACATTGTACTTTTCATTAATGGAGAACAAGAAAGCCTTGCCAGTCTTGTGCTGTTGGCCATTGGTCAGGGCCCAGTTGTTCGAAAGGTGGATAACGCTATCCACTGGATGAGTCTCCAGCCAGTGGATGCAATAATATTGATTTCCCTAATACTTGTCCTCTGGATATTGATTTATCTGGTGGATTGTGCTACCCAACATTTGAACAACCAGGCCCAGGTATTTAAAAGGCTAACTGTGTTCTCTTATGTAAAGTATAGCAATGCAAAAACACCATGATCAGGAATCTATTAACTTATTTAAGGGCCTGCCATCAGAGAGTCACCTTCAAAACTTGTGTCAAGTCCAGACTGGGTCAAGTCTTTGGAAATAAATCTGTAGGCTGTACTGCAACATCACTCCCTATGTAATGTTGTTTGTGTTATGTGCTAAAAGAAATAAAATTTGCTTTCCAGGTTGAAAGAGGAAACATCAACTTTAATAAAAGAGCGTGATCATATTCAGTATAAGTTAGAAAAGAATGTCATTTTTCAACAGTACCTTGAAAAAGTTCTGGAGGCTGCTGAAGAGGTACCAGACTACTATCCTAGCTACTATGTACACTAGCTGTTTTTTAAAGAGGAGAATTCCATGATGTTATTGTGGAAATAAAGTTACGCAGACTGAAATAAATAAATAAATTTAAAGTACCGGGTTGCTAATTTGGAAACAAGAAAGTTGTGTGTCTTGGAAACCTTTCATATTGTCTCAGAATCTTGTTGTTGTGTTGTTTGTTATAAGTCTCACCAAAAAAATGACCACTCAATTAAAAGTACCATAATGTATAGGTAGTAGTATTGAATTTTATTTTGGAGAGAGCTTTTGTGACATAGGGAAACCAAACAGTGCAAAAAGTACCCTGATCATATTGGTCTAACCTTAGCACGGTAATGCTATTCTCGCACTGAGAGACTGCTGTTTTTCTCTTCAAGTTTCAGGAAATCCGTGAAGTGATAGCTAGATATGATACACTCACAGCAACCCATCAGGTACTGGCCAGGGTATATTTCATACAAAATCGATAATGCTGACTTGACGATAATTATTAGTTTTATTTATAAACATTTGTTTCTGACTGCAATAATGTTTTGACTATGAGAATCATTAAATGTGCCTATCAAATGAGAATAATTATTTTCACCTTTTTTATTATTGAAATTAATTGATAAAAAAGAACTATTTTGATGGTAAAATCAGGTTTTAAAATGTTGCACCACAACATGTTTTCTTAAAATAGTGCTAAATGCTGGTTGAGCAGTCTTATGACAAAGGGAAACATAGGAGAAAAGTAAAAATGCTTGTGTTACCTGATTCAGTTTGTTGGCAACATAAAAAATGATACAAGTTGTCTTAAAACCAGATGTTTTTCTTAATCAGGATCTATTAGAAAGGGAAACAAAGAATCAAGAAAAATATGAGAAAGAAAAGGGAAGATTGGTGAAATTCACAGAGGTATGTTTCTTTGTGTCTTGTACTTAATATAATTTTATGTAAATTTTGTTGGAAATAAATGCAAAACAACTTGCGAAAAATATTTATTAAGACGCTGCAAACTTAGAATGTAAACAACAATTAATTAATTGAGACTGCTTATTTTGTTTAACTAAGTCAGCAAATAATGTGAGTCAAATCATCAGAGGCGGTTGACTTTTAAAATTCCTTCTTGCAAATGAACAGATTTAAGCGACATAAAGATTGCCGATGCCCTAGCAGAAGCCTCGGGATGGACCCTAGCATCTTTCTTTTGCTTTTGGGTACCTAGAAAGTGTTAGTTTTTGTATTAAACTCTAAATTTCCAAGACTTGTCGTGTCTTTGGCTCCTTATAGGTTAGCAACTAAAACGGTTTTTACATTTGTATTTTTTCTTATTGTTTTACAAACTATAAATATAGTTTTGGTCTGCAGATGACAATATATTCTGTACATATTTTTGTTTTCATTTTCAGGAAAAGAACAACGAAATACTAAACTACAACAACCAGGTAAAAAAATTTACATGAGGACTTAAGTTGAACTTCTTCACTACAAGCGCTGCAAGTAACTTTTAAAACAATGAAGATGAGACCACGGTCTTCTGTTTCACTTTGCGTTCTCACTGTGGACTTCATGTAGAAGCTATCCTTGTGTGACAAAACCGAGAATTCAGAGCTAGAGAAATAAAAAGACCAATGAAAATTTACCCTGGGTTTTCAGTTAACCCTTTAAGTTCCAATAGTGACCAACAGCAATTTTCTCAAAACGACCTGGAACCATCGTGAACTGAATCTTCTTCTTTCTTAATTTGCGTCACCTAAGAGCCAATACTATCCTCTTTTATCAAACAGCTTAACTAATTCATCTTAAAGAGATTGTTGTCCAAACGCAAGGAATATTGGGGCACAAGGAACGCCTTCTTTCTTTCTTGTCCATTCAAAGACCTGGAGCCAGTCAACTGAATCTTCTTCTTTTTCTTTTGCGTCAGCGGCCATGTATCCTCTGTGCAGACAGTCCTGAGGCATGACTATACTTATGTTCTCCAATAACCTGAGGTCAGGCCCAATTTGAACGCCTTTTTCTTTGTCATTCTTCTCTCTCGGCTTTATTCTACCCGCCGGAATGTAATTTTTGAAGCGTTTTTGAAACGAAAAGTCCTGAGGCCTGATCTCAGGTTACAAATCGAATCACGGGTCAATATTCTTAAATCTGTTTCTTTGATAAAGGGTATAAATTCTGGAAGACCCCAGAATACATCTTATCATGAGTACAGAATAAGGACAATCAAACATAACCCCATAGGTCTGTAGTAGCCACAAGCAGGGCTCCTGCCACAAGTCAATGAAAAATGTTTACATATAGCGGACCATGGAAGTAGGTTTTCTTGCGATATGTTTTTAGACGAACATTTGAGTGAGGGACGAAGCAAGTGAAGTGATTCCTCATCATCAGTTACAGTAAGCTCTATCTGTCATCAAGTTTGTTGTTTTCTGTTTTAACAGTTAGCGCATTTACAGACCAAACTGGAGCGAGCTCAGAGTGTAGCAGTCAAATGGGAATCGCAATGGACTCACATACAAAACACCGCCGCCAAGAAAACTCTGCTTTTAGGGAGAATAAAAATGTAAGTAAGAAAAAGTGCATGCCATATTATATTTGTAGGCTGCAGTAAAAAAATAAAAACATGCATAATAGAAAAAGTTCCATATTTGAATTCAATAAAGCGCTTATCGTTTACAAATTTGTCACTTTCGATCTCAGCGCCTTTCTCAAGTAATATTAAATGTTTTGTCGTGTTACTTTATTTACACTCACATGACAAAATATCCTGCGGTACAGTTAAGGTGGATTTCCACCATCGCGCGCTCAACTTTCACGTTTGCGCGTGGCCTTTCATACATTGTCTCCTTTTCATTTACACGCGTAAATTTTACGTGTGTTCGCACGGAAAAATTACGCGACAGTGGAAATCAACCCTTACGCTCGATTGCCAGCTACTGCTCGGAAAAATGAGTCTGCTCTCATCCCCTCGTCTCTCTTTGGGGAGGATCAAAGTCCGCACTTAGGAGACAGCGGAAATCGAGTCTAGGTACGGTTCGCAACTGAGTTCTTTGTTGAGGGTAAGGCCTGACACCATCGCGCGCTCAACTTTCACGTTTGCGCGTGGCCTTTCATACATTGTCTCCTTTTCATTTACACGCGTAAATTTTACGTGTGTTCGCACGGAAAAATTACGCGACAGTGGAAATCAACCTTTACGCTCGATTGCCAGCTACTGCTCGGAAAAATGAGCCTGCTCTCATCCCCTCGTCTCTCTTTGGGGAGGATCAAAGTCCGCACTTAGGAGACAGCGGAAATCGAGCCTAGGTACGGTTCGCAACTGAGTTCTTTGTTGAGGGTAAGGGCCTGACACTAACAACACTTTATGACTTGATATTTTTTTTGTGTTTGATCATAGGGCAACACATAATCTGTTTATGCTGGTCAACAGACATCTAAAGCAAAACACCGTAATAGAAGTCACAGAGAAACAGCTGGAAAAGGTGAAGTTCGTGACGACGTGGTTTACTACATTTCCTGTTAACATTACGGCGGCTTCAGTTTATTCCAAAATAAAGATTTGAACAGAAATGTTCAAGCGAAATGTTCACTTAGCTGAAATCATTTCTAAACCCACAGTCAAACAATCATCTCGCAAAATAACGCTTTAAACAGCTCGGGACGGCGAAAAAACATGACAGAACTAAGTCAACTTTTCGCTTTACTTCGTCGTTCGCTTGAATATATATTTTCGGTTGCAATCTGTATTTCGGAGTAAACTGTAGCCGCCGTAATGTTCGTCTGTATTTCTTCTTTTGAGTACAAAAGACCGATGCTCTGATATTTGCTCAGATTTCTGCCACACGAGCAGAGGGTGGTCTGCCTGTGGTATGGTCATGGTCGAGCCCTTGACATCTGCGATACCGGCGCAGCGCTCTGTACCACTTGAGCCAAAGGCTTACCACCCTAATGAATGTTCATCTGTATTTCTCCTGTTGAGTTCAAAAGACTAATGCTCAGATTTCAATAATAAGAACGGCCGCAATGCCTGTGCTTGAGCTGACAAAAATTATCTCTAGAAAATTTCTCCTCTTCCCCCTCCGCTCCCTTATCCCCGCTCCCCCAAATGCTTTTCTATTAAGAGATATCGGAGAGTTGCGTGTTACGAGTGAATTTTCTTTGTTCGTGTTTTTGTTTTCAGATTCAAGTATTTATCCAGGATCTGACACAAATCACTAATGAAATCAAAAGAGCGGAAACAGCGGCCACTAATGCCCCATCAACAATGAGCTGAGTAGCAAAGCACTGACCGGCAAACTAGAATGAATGTACAAAGATGTAAATAATGTATCAAGAGTTTTTATTTCATATAATACCTTGCTTATAAAGTTCAAATAATTGAAATAAATTGTTGTATAAATGACCAAAAAATTTGTGTATTCAAATGATGGGACTTTTGATTACTTTTCACTTAGAAGCCGACAATGATCTAATTTAGGGAACTTGAGCAACCACGACGGCGGCGACGCCATTTCAAACACCATCGCTCTTATTCTGATCTTGCTCAATGTTTGAAATTTTGGCGAATTTTTTTTGGAATTGAATTCTAAAGAACCGTATCTAAGTTCAGAAAACGAAAAGAAACTTATTGTCTTGAGTTTATGTCCTCCATAAAACGCGAAATTAGTCATTTTCGTGTCGAAGTTAGTCGTCAGTGTCAACGACGGCAAAGACGCTTGAACGTATCAGAGATTACAGTGGAACCTATATTGAGCCAATGAGGGGACACCCTCAGGACCAAGGAAAGTGTCCCCTGAATAGAGGTGTAACTCTAAATGGAGGTGGGGCTGGGGTTTGTTAATAATTAACCAACAAATAAAATATTTTTCTTTTATTTTGTCTCGGGATCTGCTGCAATTATTATTTCAAGCAGATAGATGATGTGTAAAAAATCAAGATTAACTTTATCTCTGGCTGCGTTATTGTGTGTTGCATTTCCACAGGTGAAGTACATCAATTTAAGTGAGATAGTCCGTCTTGTGAAAGCTGTCGTCCTTCTGAGAAGTGTAAACTTAAAATTATCAACGCTTTTTGTAGT
Source organism: Porites lobata (assembly GCA_942486035.1). Lineage (NCBI taxonomy): Eukaryota > Metazoa > Cnidaria > Anthozoa > Scleractinia > Poritidae > Porites > Porites lobata. Next base: position 430,024 of record CALNXK010000109.1, on the reverse strand, counting down.
CAGTCGTTTTTTGAGTGTGTCCCCTGAGGGGAGGTTAAACCCTGTTTTCGGACCCAGAAAAAAAGTGTCCCTTCAATCGGAGATGACAGGTACAAAGATTATCTGAACATTTTTCCGGGACAAATTTTCTATCCCCTGAATGGAGTTGTCCCTTGAATAAAGGTGTTCCAAATATAAGGAGAGGTTCCACATGGTTCCACTTTAAAAGAAATATTTCTACTAAACATATGTTGGCTAATTTGTCCGTCCCATAACGCTACAAAGAAATGATCTCGATATTAAATACAAAAAGCAGACATAGGAGAGGGTCCTTTAAGTGCCAGTGCGATCAAGTGTTTCCTCGAGCTATTTATACTTTCTTTTTTCAGTTTTTAACTTCCTTTTTTTTGAAAGAAGAAATGGTATGCCTACCTGATAAAAAGTTAAGTTTTTAATTCAAAGAGCGGTGGAAATCCTTTTACCAGCTGTAATATTCTCACTCTTATACGACCCTGATTGATAGAATCGAATTGATCGATGTTTGGTAACGCCTAAGAGGGTTCCTAGCGTTCATGCTGTGCCGTGCTTTTTGATTGGTTTACTTTTCGAAACGCCTGAAAAGGTCAGAATCAGAAAGCGGGTACATTGCTCACATCAAATTTCGAAATGTTACCTGCATGATCAAAAACCACGTTTTAATTCAAAAGCGGCGAAAAACCTGATCATTTTACTAGCGGTAATATTCTCACTCTTATTACGACCTGTACCAGACATTTTGTGGGATGTAAATCGATAAAACATTCGTGTGGCACGAAGCGATTGATTAGGTAATGCCCAAAGGGGGGTCCTTGAAACATTCATGCCATGCTTTTCAATTGGTCTTTTTTCGAAACGCTTGAAAAAGTCAGAATTCAGAGCGCGGGTATATTGCTCATATCAGATTTCGAAATCGCGTTCAGCTTCTAATTTCGTCAAAGCAAGCTAAACCACAAGTCAATCGCATGAAGATAAAAAGGAATCAGATCTCGTATTTCCAAGACATAGCAGAATAATGGCTGCTTGTGGTCTTCTCCTGACTGTTTTGTTGTTAGTCGTGGCGAATGAGGTTTCATCCTCAAGTACACGCAAGTCAGGTATAACGCTAGATTTGTGTGGTTCTTTACAAGCAAGTAAAGAAATAATCATCAACATTGTTGCTCACAACGACGAAACCAGACAGGCCAAGATCACTGGAGATGGGAATACAAAACAATATAAGGTCCAAATAGACGGGGCTAGTTTACAACAGGATGATAAATATCAATTCCAGTCACAACAGAAATCGATCAAGCAAGTGACGGTCACTTCAACCGCCAGTCACATTTGTGTGAATGCTCTTGTCATAGACACAATAATCGTCGTGGACCAGCCAACGGATTTCAAGACCACTTGTCCGACTCCGTCCCCTGATGCCGTCTTAGAGCGTCCCTGCAAACAATTCGGGGTCTCAATTGATGTTTCAAGGCTTTTTGTTTGTCCCGAGAGGCTTAAGGACTTGCTTCTTAAGCAAAAAATAGTCACAGCTACCCCAGGATCACAAGCAACAGATGGAGAGCCTCCCACGTATGATATTACGAACGATATGCTCCAAGCATCATCTGCCATTGCTGCGGGCTTAACTGAAGGAACCGGTACTATTACCGAAGCACGACAAAAGTACAGAGAGGCTAGCAAAGCTAGCCCCCTGAAAAAACTGGGGACACTTGCAACAACGTTTGAAACAGCTTCGTCGTTTATCAGCGCTATAGCTCCCGTGTTTAGCATCTTCAGCGGAATAGCTTCCATTGCGACAACGTTCTTGACTCCAAATCCTTTTGATGAGCTGGCAAAGTACTTGGACCAAGAGTTCAAACAGATACACAATCGACTCACAGACATACAGGCCGACATAGCTGACCTGGGCCGCCTAATTGAGGCTAAAGGAGGAGTCTTAGCGATGACAGAGCAACTTAGCGCTATACGGTATACCATTAGAAACTATGGTGTCCTGGTAGATGCAATGTCAAAAAAACCGGTCTGTGGAGCAAGAGAACTATCGAAAATGCCAGAGGTGGAAAGATTCATCAAACAATATGAATACGGTGAGCACTTAACTAACTGCAACGATCAGTTGTATCTTGTTTTCAAGGACCTTCTGCTGAAAAGAAGGCTTGTTTACAGTTATCAATTTTGGGCTTCTAAGGAGGTATGGTTACTGACCACGCCCGCTTAGATGGGTTTCGCTCCGTTACAATATTGGAGGGTCTCAATGGGGTGGTGGCTCTTACGGTTATCGGCTAAAATTTTGGCTCTTTTACGGCTATCGGTTAATTTTTTTCGGTTACGGTTAACGAAAAGTTATAAATTAATTTCTTTTGTTTCAAAGAGTTAAAAAATTAATAACCCTTATTTTTTTAAAATAAATGTCTTAGGATCATCTTGGGATGAAATGTTGTTCTTTTGAAAATTTTTAACATTTCATAAATCATGCTTTTAAGGAATTCCACTTCTAATATCATTTTACGCATGTATGTATGTATGTATGTATGTAAATCTTTATTTAAACACGGGAAATCATCAGTTAAGCTTAAGTTAAAAACTAAAACTAATTACAACTGCTTTACATGATTGCCGTGTGGGAATCCGATATATCAGCTACCTTCTTGATATTTCGCTTAAAATGCTCAACGGATGCAGCATTTTTTAAGTTTTGGGGCAAGTTATTCTATAACATGGCCCCGCTGTAAGAGAAGCTTCGTTTCAAATAATTGGTGCTTGGTTTGGACAGGGTCAGCCTTCCCTTAGAGTTTCTTAAGTTGTAAGCAGAGTGACGATGAGAGAAAAGACTTTGTAAATATTCCGGAGCAAGGTCATTCATAGTTTTATACATCATTAAGGCTTTTTGTTTCTTTCGTCGAAGAGATAGCCTCTCCCAGCTGAGGGTGGAGAGAAGGTGGTTTGAGCTCGCATCAAAGGGTGATTTAGTAATAACTCTGGCTGCACGATTCGGTAATTTTTGGAGCTTATCACTCAAGTAACCACTCAAACAGTCCCAGACGGGGCTGCAGTAATCAAAAGGAGGCATAATTAAAGCGTTATAAATTTGAATTGCAGTTTCTTTGGATACAAAGGGCTGCACACGTTTTATGGCGCCTATAGCTGAAGAGACTTTCTTGCAAATCTCTTCAACGTGTTTACCCCAAGAGAGTTGAGCATCTATGGTAAGACCCAAGGATTTGGTATGATCGACTCTCTTGATAATTTGGTCATCAATTCTCATTTCTACATCGTCACATTGGGCAGATAGTCTTTGTCTTGATCCAATAATCATTAGCTCTGTTTTAGCAACATTTAGACTAGCTTCTTAGCTTTCAGTCAACAGCTAAGGTTATTTAATTCAGGGATTAGAGCTAGCTTAAGCTCTGTTAACGTCTTAGCAGATAACGTAAGGTTGGTGTCATCGGCAAACATTCTTGGTACGGCGCCCCGCAGGGAGTTGGGAAGATCATTAATGTAAATTAAAAATAGCAAAGGACCCAATATGCTACCCTGCGGCACGCCGCAACTGACGGTACCGGCAGATGATAGTTTGCCACTGACATTACATAGAAATGTTAACTTCGAAAAAGTTTGTCATCTTTTGCATCTTGGCGTGATTTCCTGTTCTTCAGGGGCTAGTGATTCGTTCTTGCCGCCGCTTTGTATTTGCTACCCTCTTCTCTTTTTACTACCACGATAGGGTCTTTACCCCACTGAAGAACAGATTGTACAACATGAACTAAAAAAGAACAACCATACAGACTGAGACTCGAACATTTCTGTGACCCTCACATTTACAAGTGTTGGGATATCAAGCCGAGAAGTACGCGGCTTTGAAGATCTTTGCCGCAGGAGAGTTTTCTCATTCTCTTAAAATGACATGAACTCTTTGTTTAAAATAGAAACAAAAGGTTAATATAAGCTATTGCCAGTCAACTAAAATTTATCAGCCACGCGAAAAGGACCATTCCTAATAAAAGACATATAACAGTTTATGAATAGAATCTTCAATGCAAAACTAGCAGAAGCGTGAACGTAAAGACTCAAAGTAGCCGTGAAATAAGAAACGCCGGCGTTCTAAGTGAGTTTAGCACCTTCCTCAAAACTATCAAACCTAAGGAGCAAAATGTTTTTTACGGTTAACTCTTTTTACCCTATTTATGGCTACCGGTTAAAATTTTTCAGTTGTTACGGCTATCGACTAAATTTTGGGACGTTTTACGCCTATGGGTTAAGCCCATTGAGACCCTCATATAGGGATGAATGGACACTGAACGATCTCGATCTGAGTAAGAAATAGGAAACAAAATTTGAGAATTATGCTTTTGTGCGTCACCCTCAAAACAGTAGCATTATGTCAAAAATTATGCTCGAAAAGTAGCACTATGCTCGGCTGATCTTGGTTTTAATTGATGCCCTTTTCCATTCCTGCAGTCAAAAAAATACCTCCGTACTAATTCAGAAATACAGCATCTTAGTGCATCATTTGCTGGCAGCCACGATGCCTAGGAAACTGGCAAGCCTTGACAGTCTTGCAGTCGATCGCGACATTTAATAGGTTCCTAATAGTTAAGTGAGAAACAGCTACAAAAAATACACAGCTGGTACCTGCCGACAATTAAACCTCTAACCTCGGAGAGGTTTAATAACCTTGAATTATCTTTTGTGTAATTACTGCTCTTTTCTTCTAGATTCCGTAGATAATGTTCTCTTGGATCTCTATGGGGTAGAGTTTGGTGAACTGCCAGAAGCAACCTCTCTTCTAAGACCATACATGCTGGCTTATTGCCACGGCAAGAAGCACCTCGTTGAGAAATTAGCTGACGAGTTAACCTACTATGGTTATGCAGGTCTGCAATGCCACTTCACGTACCACACTCTTGCTACTGCGACCAAGGGCTTAAAAAGCGATCTTACAATTGAAGCGGACGATGTTTGGATGACCAAGCTGTACAAATTTGCCAAGAAAGCGAACGCTTTTAGAGAGGCTTCGTTGTCGAAGCCAGGTCGGGCACTAAATTTTGATCTGGAAGACGAGCTTTTGATGAGAATATCACAAGATGAGACAAAGGTTTTGGATTGGTTAAAAAACAGAATCACCAACGCCAACGACTGGCCTTATCAGTGTTTTATGAAAGAGGCTAACGGAAGGGAGCAAAGAAACACTCTGTATTTACTTTATCAAAAAATAGACAGCGCTGAGGATTTTAGTTCGCAAACCGCCGAACAGTTTTTGAGCTCTGAACCATGGTCTGGTGGCCTGAATGATGTGGAGTTTGCCTCGAGGGAAGTGTACATTAGAACACCGACGGAGGTTACAGCCAAGGGACATCCTTATCGTGAAGGGCAGGGATGTACAAAACCAGCAACGGATATCGGGATATTCGTAAGCTACTGTCCTAACCCTGCTAGCTGTAATGTGAAGAAGAAGGTGTGGGTAGCTTGGAAAAAGTTCTCTATCTGCTTCTACCGAGAAGGAACTTGGTCGCCAGGTCGTTTCATGGGGCACGGGAAAAAAATGATATGGATCCCCGAGACAATGCTGAAAACAGCAGAACGTTTTTAATAGTAAAACATTATCCCTAGTTTCACCACAGGTAACCCAGGCTCTGTGATAGTGGCACAGTACGATTCCTCTAAAATTACAGTGTTTGTAAGGGGTAAGGTTGCAATCGTAAAATCCTTAACTCAAGTCAATTAAAACTTACTCTGCAGTTGGTTATTGTTGTTCTTTATGCTCACGCGACGTTTCGTGATATGCTCAAATTCCCCCAGCACACAATAAAATAGACAAGTTAGGTCGCAAGAGATGAAATCTCAGCCGTCACTGCTCCTTTTCCAATATCATTTTTTCCACGAAATTCGAACTTCGAATTCAGCAGTAAATAAACACGCTAGGAAAGAAATAGGACTGCTCCAGATATGGAAATCCCACGAAGCTTTCCCAGTTAGCGAAACAAATCTGGCACACTTAAGGCAGTTAAGTCTGGTTTTCACTAGCGACAGAGTCGGAGTCGTAAGAGCGCTTATGACCTAGTGAAAATCAAAAATCCGAGTCGTAAGCGGAGTCATAAGGACGACGGAATCGGAGTCAGAAAAATCAGAACGTTTCCATTTCTGCTTCCGACTCCGACAATCTGGTTTTCACTTGGTCATACGCGGAACGTAAGCGACAGAGTCAGAGCGGAATCGGAACGCTGTTTGCACTAAATCATAAACTCTACGCTTCTGATTACGACTCCGACTCCGTCGCTAGTGAAAACCAGCCTTAAACCTGCAGAGCAGGCGTTTTTTAACGGAAACTCAGAGGTACCTCTATTTTAAACCCACCAACCTCTACCTTGAAATCAGTTTTTAACTCCCCCCAACTGTCTGGTAGTTTCAACGTCTAAGATGGCGGGATAGCATTATTGCCGAAAAAAATCTTCTATTGCGCTGCAAAATACAGGTAAATATGCCTACTTTGCAGGCTAAGCAGAGAACCCAAATTTGGCCGATTCTATTTGCGCCGAAGTGATCGAGTCAGATAAACGCGTGGCCAAGCAAGTTAGGCTTTTACACTGTACAAAATCAAATCCACCCTGGGCTCCCTAATTGACATACTGGATGTCGACTGGCCTAAAGTACACTGAAAATTAAATTGATCTCTTTCAGCTCCAAAGTGCCAATTTAGCCCTGCAGATTAGAGCCTGCTTCAGCCTTCCTGGAGCCATTTTAGCACAATTTAAGCCAAAACAGCCCCATCAAAAGCCTATTACAGCCCACGCTAGGATTCAATTCAGCCCTTGGGTCTAAATCAGCTCTAGCTAATTAGACTGTATCGGTCCCACAGAAACGGCCCCATTTTTAGGGCTAAGACAGATTTTTCTGGTTTTCTCGAGGGCTATTGTTAGCATTAGCCAATCGCAAATCGCCAAAGCAAATTCCGTTCTTTCAAAACGAGGCTAAGTTCAAAAAATTAGTTTTATTTGCTTGAACTAAAAATCATTTTCACATCATTGCTTCGCACTAAGCTTCACTTTGAAACAGAGGCTTCAGGCTACTCTGATCTGGCCTATTAAAAAGAAAGAAACATAAGAGTAATCGCCAAACTTTCGCAAATTAAGCAACACGGCCGACTCTCAGTTTCGTCGCTGCGCTGTACTCGGTTTCTAGACAGCCAAGTCCAAGGAACAAGTACTCACCTTCCCCACCCATGACACTTACGACTAGTCAATCACTCCCCCAAGCACTGCTAGTAATGTTATGATTATGCGTCAGAGCATTGATTTGGCTGGGCTAGCCCACAGGAAAAATTCCTTGACTTTGCACTGCTTTCTGACTTGAAACTCTAATCAAAATGACAAAATCTCCCTCCCCCCCCCACGTCTGGCACAAAACAAGTCAGCCAGCCACCCACAGTTAGGTCTGCGCCTTGGATCTCTGCCGACACTTAGCAAGACGGCAAGCCGGTTTTGTTTCTTTTCTTTTGCGGCTACACTGGCTTGAATATGGGCGATTCCCGTGTTCAAGCGAAAACTTAAGGGGCACCTCGGAAAGTTAGCTAAGGTTTTCTACAGTTGCACAATTTTTGAGGCACGTTCATCGACTGTCACAACAAATCCACTTTACAGTCACGCATGAATATGAACGAGTCTCAAAAGTTGTGAAACTACAGAAAACCTTCCGACTGCCCTATGAATGGCCATTGCCTCAGGAAATCCATTGTATATCCAGCGACCGTAACAACAGAAGACAGCAAACCTGACGAGACTTAACGTTGTATTAACTGAACACAGTTTTAAGACCCGCTTCGCGAACCATCCGACTCGAAAGTTCAAAGAAGAAACTATACAGATCACAAGCGAATTTACTAGGTAATAAAACAGTGAAGAAAAAAACCGCCAGAAAAAATTCTTTCGCTTGAGTTGATCACTGATCGGTGAAATGTTCGGTATCGCTTCGGATTGTAACGGTAATGTTTTTGTTCTTCACGTTCTAAGCTAACGCCACATGGTCCTGTGCGGGATTTCCTATCAGTCCATCTTCATTCAGCTGAACGTTATTCGGCTCAACAAGTTATTCTGTCAAAGCAAGTAAAAACAAGAAAAACGGTTGGAGTTATTTTCTCATTAATTTTCTGTTCTGTTGGGTGGCAGAGGGCTATCTTCAGGATCCGGGATTCGGCCAAAAATTCAGGGAGGTCATTAATATTTCAAGTTGCCAGGTAAATACAACAAGTAGGCGGGGAATCAAACAGCTAGGGATTTCTTTTGGCTCTATTTTTCTTCTATTTTCCTATAAAAGTAGGCGGGGGAAATCTCCGGCCCCTGCCTCTTAATGACAGCCCTGCCGAAATACAGTGCGGGATTCGGGAAAACGCAAAAATTGTTGACGGGATACGAGATTTGACCACTATTCGGGACGCGGGATTCGGCAAAATCTTGGCACGGGATGCGGTATTGGACTCCTCTTCCAGGGGTCAATTCAATAAAACTTTGTCAAGTGTAATTTACAAGCCATTGTTTTAGAGTTCGAGAACAATAGTTACACTTGTAAATTACAGGAGTAAAAGGTTTATTAAATTGACCCCAGGAATGAATGTCCAAAGTCCAAAGTATACAAGTGGAGGGCTGAATGCAATACCTCGCAGGGTTGTTAGTAAGGGCCGGTAGCCGGCCAAAACCGCTTGCTAGTCAGCCATCCTTAGCCGGCTACTTTCATCTCCTTCTACCGCTACATTTATAACTGCCAACAAAAATTAAGCACCGTCGAACAAAATTGCAAAGAATTCGTTTCCCAGTTTCGAAAAAAATTTAACGCGTTTTTGAGCAGGTTTAGATCTGTGAAACGTTCGAACCGTGCGATGTCGTGGAACGCCTGGAACATTTCTCGTCTCATTTGCGTGTATTCTGAAGGACATCCGTTCTTAGTCTTGCAACAGGACGGCAGAGAGAAGAGGACGACAAAAAACGCTGTATTCTGACGAAACAACCTGACGTCCGCGGTTTAAAGAAAAATGAAGTTTCTTGAAAACAAAATTGTTGTCCCTTGTCAAAAGGTTTGCGCCATTTCACTTCCTGAATCTCTAAATTTAAAAATATCACTAGATGTCTCGGCCCTCAAGAACTTGTGTCTTTGGTGCGAGTTCCAAAGCCGCCTACTATTCATTATCAGCCTGCTACTTAAAACTTTTTGACAGTCCTGCATTTAGTACCTTTGATTCATCGCTGCTGCTCCATTGAGCAGAGATTTAACGAAACTGAAAAGACTGAACAAGTGAAGTGTAATACGTTCAAGCAGGGGCGTACCTGATTGTAAGCCAAGCACGGGATTAAAAAGGTTTTTTGGTAAATTTTATTCTCACAATTATTTTGACCGGATGCCAGTGTCGAAGGCAACTTCGGAACGATCATTTAGTTGTATTTGAAGGGTCAAGACGTACTTGCGCTCTACTATGCGAGCAGAGAAGCTCTCTGGGCTCGCGCTCATAGTTCTACATGCGCACATGGACAAGAGTATCGACACAGACAAGGTGATCTGGGAGTTCTGCGCCAGGAAACCCCGCAGATTGGCGTTTGAATTCTAAACAAATGTACACAAAACTTTCCTCGGCTTTACATTTTAGAATGCCACGCTAACACAGCTTTGTCTTTGCGTTCATTATATTGTATAGAAGTAGGGAAATACAACATTTATGTAAAGTAATTGTAACTTAAAGGTCCAACTAAAGTTACTTTACAACCTGTAAAATCCGCCCCTTGTACGGATGTAAATTAATAAGCGTATCCAGCAACATTTTGGTAGCGGGATTAAAGCTGGAAAATGCCCAGGAACGCCCCAGCGTTCATGTATATCCCGGAAAAAACTGGCACATTTCATTTCGTACCTTAAGGAATGTGGAGACCATCTTTTCAGTAAATCCATCTATCAGTTTCAACTCATGCACCTAAAAATTAGAAGAGTACAGAAGTGGTAAGAGCCGCGGAGCTAGGGTTAAGTTCCATAGAGACCTTCAGATCTGAGGACGAGATTTGACTGAGAGTTTTTTTCAAATTATTCTCAAAAAAATAGACACTCCGGAAAGCATCATTGTACTTTTTTCGCCCGTAAAAGTTAGAACTGTTTTCTTTATACGCTCTTCTCACTTATGGTAATATGCCCGTCTAACCTCGTTTACGGGTAAAAATTCTTTTGAAATTCAAATACGAAAACGTCGTCTGATTAGCATTTCAAAGGACTTTTTACTCAAAAACGAGGTTAGACGGGCATATTACCATAAGTGAGAAGAGCGTATTGAAGGAAGTTAAGCGATCTTCCGATCGTATAAAAATAATAATTTTTCTAACATCTGATAACTTGTTTCCGCCACTACGACATTCACGCTAAAACTCTTAGTAGAATGATGACGGCTAGCACGTTTTCCCGCCAAAATGACTCGGGTTCACGCGCGCGCACCAAATTCCTCGCGGTCACACTTTCGCTTGAAATCACTCTTGTGACGTCAGACAAGCAAACCTAAGTACGTGCTAGAGATTCGAGCAAGCGGGAACTGGTCACATTGAAAGAACAGCAGCTTACTTATTTATGTAACACACGTTTCGATATGGACAAATTCTAAATGCTTCTGTTTGAACCTTTTTTCGCACTTTACTCCCACGCAAGCAAAGAAGAAGACGGCGACAGGTGTTCCTTCAAAACACCAGGTTGGAACACTTGCTGCAGCTGAATCACCAGAAAGGTTTGGTATAAAACCATTCGCATATGGTCTTTAAAACGCAACATGAGGCACCAAAGGTGGTGGATAACTCGTTCCGGAAAATTTTGTAAACTGTCTCGGTACCTCGCTAAACGGAATGGGAGATGGAATTGACGAAGTCCTTGAGATTGAACTCTCAAACGGAGACGGAGTCCTCGAGCTTGACATATTTTGAAGAGAAAAAAAAACTCACGACACTCAACAGTCTGCATGCACTTGTTAATGCGCCAAAATAAAGGTTAGATGAAGCTGTCAAACAATGCCTGTCCTGATTGGTTAATTGTTTATCTACAATCCCGGCCAAAAGGTTTTGGGACACCTCCCCTTTTTCACGTGTATTTCTATGGAATTTACTTCTAACCTGCGATACACAATCATAAACACGAATGTCTTCTTAAACAAGTACTCTAGGGCACGGCATTCGTGGAAAGCAACTTTTTATTTATATTTTTTTTAATAATGTCGATAGTTCCGTCTGTCCGTCCGTCCGTCCGTCCGTCTGCCCGCCCGCTCACCCACCCACCCATCCCTCCATCCATCCAGATTTTTCCCCCAGCCCCCCTGAGCAAAGTTGAGGTCCTTAGCGTATGCAAAATATGTAAAAAGTGTTTGACTTGTAACAACCAACACTGTTCAGAGAGGGAAATACATTTTCCTCACCTGAACCACAAAGTGTCCCAAACGTTTTGACCAGGATTGTAGCTCAGCTCAAGAGCACTTTGCAGTGCTCTTGAGTTGAGCTGCGGTTCTTTTGAAGTTTAAGCAACTCCGCCTTCTTTACTAAGCAAACAAGCAATGCCAGGTTTGGTCGGTCACATTTGTAATAAGCTAGGAATTTGCTAGATAAACAAAAATTGACCAAACAAGCAAGCACGATTCTAGCCCGAGTGTGACCGAGGTGTTATTATTGAGAAAGTTCTTGTTGTCCCTCGTCTTAGAATCTAAAGGTCTTTAATCTCTCTAGGCAGCAAACTTCGTGAGATGAAAAAGGCAACATATTTAAGGAACAGCAAATATTTTCTAATTATCGTCTTTTATCAGCACATGGCTGTTTGATCAAACATCACCCTCCGATGATGAAGGCAAAAGCCGGGCAGGAGATTACGAACTGTACAAACTTTGAAGTTTGAGTTGACGAACCAAATGCCACAGATCGATCGAGTCCATAGTGGGTCTTTGAGCTCTTCAGTACCAACTTCAATAAATCTTGTGAACTAATTCTAAGTTAAAATCGGTGCATCACGAAACTCCCCGGATACCTTCTTTTTAAGCAATTGTTTATTCAGGCAATCTCTTTATCGAACCTTTGAAATTCACCATAATATGCAAAAGCAAGTGGCTCTCGCGTTGTGAAACGTAAACAGAATTACAGTAAGACCCGCAAGTAAGAACCTGCATATTTTTAAGTCAGCCTAAACAGGTTCTTACATAAACGGAGAAAAAAAAACATTTTAGAGCTCCAAGAGTATTTAGTGGTATTTAGTGGTATTCTTTATGTAAAATCTACACACCAAATTAGTATTTACAGGGCTTCTGATATTTCGCGCGGTCGCGGACCCGCGAAATTCAGGTATTTCCGCGAAATTCCCAAAAAAACGCGAAATACCGCGAAATCCGCCAGAAATATTTCCAAATACATATCGGCAAAACATATTTAATACTTATCTTGGCTATCAGACCGGTTTTATTCACCCCAAACGTCCAAATTTAGCTTGAAACTTCGTCACTGCAACGAGTAAACAACGTCCCAAAACTACCAGGCGTTTTTAGATGAACGTTGCGAAAAACTGGGCACTAACCATAATGTTAATTGCTTTAACATTTCGCTCATTTCTCGAGCGAACTGTTGTTGAAAGAGCAAATGATTATCCCTGCAACAAAAACGTTCACCGACGCTGGTCATATCGACGCAAAATTGATCGATTTTAGCCAAATTTGCCAAAAAAATCCCAGCGAAATCGGCTGTTTTTTACTGATTGTTTCTTGGCGAAGTTTCCCCCCGAAATTTCCCGTGAAATCGGCCGATTTTCCTAAGAACTTGCCCCTGAAAATCCTTCGAAAATTGACTTTTTTCCGCTAAAATCCCGCGAAATGGGCCGATTTTTCTCGAATTTTGACGTCTCTCCCTCGAAAATCGCCCGAAATCGGCCGATTGTGCCGCGAATTTTGACTTTTTTCCCGCGAATTTGCCCCTGAAAATCCCGCGAAATTTTGTTTTTTTTTCCGCGAAATATCAGAAGCCCTGTATTTACGTAAAAATAACTGTAGGAAGAACTGGACCACAAGAATTTTGAAATCCTCCTTCGGAACGTAACATACATGTATTGTAATGCCATAAAATAATTGGCCGAAGTGTACGGAATATTTCAATAGATTTCAGAAAACAACCCGTTTCAAATTTTAGGCTAAACAGGTTCTTGTATAGAGTGGGCTTAAGTGGTAAATTTTAGCCTAACAGGTTCTTACTCGCAGGTTTTCACTGTATTTGTTTACCTGTTGAAAAGGCCCATGAAGTGTTCTCCAGTCTACAATCAGTCGTGCACGTTTTTCGCCAACACCTTGGAGCTTCTTAAGTTCCTTAATTGTTCCGTTGTTTAATACCGACAACAACTCTTTCCCTATCAAAACAATTAGATTGCGTTGGTGTATAATCCTGGATTACAGATTCTTAGATTCGTTAGACAAAAGTAACCACATTAATACACAGAGGGCGTTATTTACCCCAGTGCGAGAGAGGAACAGTCGGGGGACAAAGAAAGAAGTATATAGCACCTATTCGACACCTATTGTACAGGCTACCGCGAAAGAAACGAAAAATTGCAAAAACGGATTCGTTAACCGCCGAGAACGTGGCGGAACTCAAATCTTAAGAAAAAAAAAAACTGTAACCATTTGCAGTTTTTTTGGATCCGTGCAGGTCAAGAAAAATTCAGACAGCTGACTTAGATTTCATTTAAGGAATTCCATCACTCCTAGCTGGTGAGACCGAATTTGGTTCCTCCTTAAGAAACAGCAATCTTTTGTAACATGTAATACATTAAAGAATGAAATTACGGGGACATCTGTAGGAAATTACTCGAATTTTTAAGTCGTAATCATCTTGGAATTTAAAGGGTCGCGATTTTACTTGTCAAGAAAATTATTAACCCAGGAGTTTACGCTAGCCTGCAAACGCAGACGAATTTCCGGTCGTCGCTTCTCTCCACCCGAAAAGTAAGACCGGAAATACGTCCGCGTTCGCAGGCTAGAGTTTACACAGGCTTGTTGTTTCTCTCAACAATTACTATAAACACTTTCCCATCCAGACTATCCCTGGGGGTCACTGCACCGGAAGGGGTAATCCCACGAAATGTCCCTAACACGCAGCACAACATATTTTGCACTAAACAAGCCCAGCAGGACAAGAACGGAACGTCATGACTAATAGTATGATCGGTAAAATTTAGGTTAATCTGTTTCTTACGATGTGTTTCCTGAAGATGAAGGTTTATCTTGACGTTAAAATTTTCTATTAGAGTGGCTTTCTGTAGAAAGACAGAAAAAAGTGCAAAAACGTTATCACTGACGGTAAGAAACAGGATACTTATACTAGAGGCAGGTCTCAAACTTAAATCACCAGGTCTGTTCTTACAGGACCGCCTGTGAACGACCCTTCTATCAGCTGCTTTCCGTGAAAGAACTGCGGAACCAAGAGCCTTCTTTTCAGTTGCACAACGTAAAACAGCAATTATCGATGATTAAAAATGTAACAAAACTTCAGATTCTGTCAAACTTGGCTTTCGTGTCAAAATTACTAAAAATTGCAGCGTTTTTATAATCGGTTCATTAGGGTTTAATTAAGAAAATAACATCTCTACTCGCTGCACGACTGGGACTTCAAATCGCCTCGTTTTTGCGTTTTATTAGACTGTTCCGGCATAAACCCCTATTTTTCCATAAGATCGCCGAGATCGAGCGCTTAGCATTACAGGCGGCCATTTTGATTTCAAATGTACCGAAGTGTGAGTGAGGCGTCGGGACTTTATCCAGGTGGGGGAGGGAGGAATGGCCTCTCGTAACGGTAAGCGCTTGATTTCGAACATTTTACGGAAAAATATGGGACTGTGAACAACCCAGCGTTTATGGAGAAGGTTAACAAATGACGACCAATTTCCCTTTCTATTTCTGAACCTGGATATGACTCTTTGAAATTTAATTTCGTGAGAGTTCGCCTTCAATTGAAAAAGAGAGTGAACGGTTAACAGTTGAGTTAAAAAAGATGATGAATTTAGGAATTTCGTACATTTGAACCGCGGGATGAAGAAAATAATGTAGAGAAGATCAACGCAAATAAATAAGCAATTTATGCAGTTGCCAAAAGAGAGCCTAAAAAAATTCAGGCTTGCCGGGATACGAGCCCTTGACCTCTGCGATTCTAACCAATTGAGTTAGCAAGCATTTTCCAGTTCTCAGGCCCCGTCCGTTTTTGTTTGAGAACGGAGATCTGTTTCTCTCGTTTGCCCTACCGTCCACACGTAGCCGGTGAAAACCGTCACCGAAAATGTGTCTTTTCAAAAAGATTACGTCAAGGTGTTGGATACAAGTAAGCGCGCATGCTCTCATCAAAGATGGTACCGTTTTCAATGACTTTCGCGTTTTTGTGCAGACAGGCAAAAACAATTCAAAAAGTTTTTGGGACCTCAGTCAAGCTCAACCTAATTTCTAGCTTAACAACCCACCTGCTTTCTTGCTGGTGGTGAGATGATTATACAATCAGGCGAGTCACATACATCTGATCTATTAACTTCTTTAAAAGGAAAACGACCTGCCGTTTGTTGGCCAGAATTTTGTTTTGAAGGTGTAGTCGGCCGTGCGGTACTAGTCTCTGTTGATAAAGATCAACGAATATTATTAATTTAAATAGATTTGTTCACACTGGAAAGTAACATTGCCGGCTTTTTCGTGATGTTGCGCAAACTATTGTTGGTTCGTTTTTTCTTGTGGTGTTGGTATTGCTCAGGGTCTTTTTAATCTTTTGAGTGACTTCATTTGGTGATGGTACCTGTCCGCAACCATGCAATGCTCACCCTCTAGCCATGTAACGGGGCGACGATGCAATCACCAAAGGATTAGAAGCCCCGTGTAGTTGAAAGCCATTTATTTGGAAGCAAATCCGCACCCACACTATGAACTAAAGACAATAACGCTAGGAAAGTTCGTACATTTCCTT
The DNA here is from genome assembly GCA_942486035.1 of Porites lobata. Taxonomy (NCBI): domain Eukaryota; kingdom Metazoa; phylum Cnidaria; class Anthozoa; order Scleractinia; family Poritidae; genus Porites; species Porites lobata. Next base: position 414,041 of record CALNXK010000109.1, on the reverse strand, counting down.
GTTCACTATAATCTCAAAGCATTTCGCTGTTACATTTCTCGTTATTCTTATTGCGGTAGTGCGCTCTGCAGCTAGAAGATTCTAAATAAAAATTTTACAATTATATCATTTAAATATGCTCACCTTTAGGTAAGTCGCCCTTAGTACTCCGGGATTTTTTTTGTGAATCAGCATGCTCAAGGGCGAGTCTTTCCAAGACAGCCAAGCGCTCCTGTAACTTCTGCTGCTCTGCCCTAAGAGGGCTGAGAAAAAACCAACTTGGCTTTACGTTTAGGAGAGAGTTGATGTCAAACATTAATTACCTTAAAAGGGGATCGCCCCTGCCTCGAAAATTTTACGACTGCAAGAACTAAATACACTCTGATCACCCAGAGCGAACAACCAGAAATTAATTGACTTGAACTCCGATCTACATTTGATTTAGGCTGTGTTCACCCTATATAGGATTGCTTTTGCGCCGAATCGAAAACCATACGGGATAGGGCTTCTATTCACACATACGAAGCGTGATTTCAGTGTGATTTCTGTAACGGAACGAAGCTGCGCCCGCGCTGATCTCCAAAGTGCCGCGTCATATATCGGATAGGTGTTCACTGGACACCTTATGATACCCACACAAACTAATTTCTTGTATGAAAGTCAGCACAAACTACAGTGATTAGGATTAAGCACTTGTTGTAGTGATTCTGGTGAAGCTCTGAAAATATAGAGGTTAGGATTAAGCTATGACTATATGATTAAGGTTAAGCTCTGAGAATAGTGATTAGGGTAAAACACTAACTCGAAACGGTTAAATGTTGCCATATAGCTGCAAATCAAATCATACCTCAGCAGCAATTCCGCAATGGCGAAGTGGTGCTCAGGCTGGTGATGGATCGCAAGCCTTACGCCGCTCCGGAAGAGATATCCACTAATGCTACTCAAATGTGTTTTTCTCTTCACGTTTTTACCTACAGTACCATGTTTTCGGGGTGTTCCGGATTTTAGAACTGAACAAGTCACAGGTGGGTTCACTTTCTTGTTAGTTCTCTTTCTGGTAGCCTGCGAAAGCATCCGGTTTTTTCGGCTCAAGTTTCTACGGGTGAAACTAGAAACTTGAGCAGAAAAAACCGGATACTCTCGCAGGCTATCTTTCCGGCTCCCCGACAGATTTCCTTCGGTTAATTACGCCACCCCCGTCCCCCCTCCCCCTGCCTAGCGCCCCACTCCTTAAAAAAATAGCACTTCTAAAATTCCAATTCGATCTCGTGGGAGAAGAAGAGACCGGCACTTTGTTTTGTGATCATGGTACCATTATAATCAACTGAGTATTTATATATGATTCAGTTATTTATTTTCAGAGTAGCTCAAAGCAAATAATGAAACAAAGTCGCAGGTGACTCACCTCAGAATTCCCGCTGGTAAATTGACTTGCTGAGGGACACTAACTGCTGTTATGACGGCACGGAGAGGCTACAAATTGGGAACAACAGTACCAATATTAAAGTTAATTTGCTGTCTGAAATTTCAGTGAACAGCTGCTAAAAATATGAAATCAAATCGTCCGATATTTTTTGAATGTCCTATAAACGGAAAATGTGGCAACAATTGGCCAAAGCGGAAAATACCATACTATTCTTTAAATTTCCGTTTTAGTGGTGCTCCATGTAGAGCCGACTATTGCAATATCTTGTTCTTAGCACGATTTATACGAGTAGTATCAACTCCTCCTTTATTTGCATACACTGCACGGGCAGTTCAATAATATAGCATTTTCCGCTTTGGCCAATAGCTGATACAGATGCAAACATCATTTGTATTAACATCTTCTATAACCTGCAAACAAGCTCTCCGGAACGCGCGAGGCAGATCCAAAACTGCGAGGGGGGGAGGGAGGAGGGGCGACTTCTCTCACGCGTCATCTTTCGCGTGACATCTCACGATAATCCTCCAAATGGAAAACCTGCTCGAAAGCTATTAATCAAGTCCTGACAGGGTTACTATTGATCAGAATCAACCAATTTAATGATTATTCCACGACTTTTGACGATTTTCACAGACCAATTTTATTTCAGCATCTTTCATTTGAAGGTCCTGTTTATATGAGGAAAACTTGTCCCGGGTGGAAGGGTCCTTCGCCTACCCGAGTTACCCTGGGTGAACCACTTTTCATACATCTCGGCTAGAAGGTTGACCCTCATGGCCTTTCACGGTAGTAACAACTTTTATCCCACAGCCGGGCGGGATTCAGTCAAGGCAAGACAACCATAGCATGCCATAGCATGCTCTATGTACTTTACGCCACGGGATCTAGATTTTGGGACGGGGATTGAAGAAATGAAGGCGATCAACAACTGAATGATGTTCGGTGTGAAATATCTGAATATAATCTCCACAAAACCCAGAGAACAAAATTTTGTTGGCTTTTCACTGGGTTTTCTCTACCTTAATTTCTAGCGAGCAAGGCGGGAAAATCCTTGGAGAGAGGGTACTTCAGGGAATTCTGCTGGGCTATGCATCCTAAGGAAAGAAAATAACTTTTTCGACAGAACGCACCTTTGAAAGGTCTTGTGATGCTTTACTATCATCTGATTTTAGACGCTTAGCCTACAAGAAAAATTAATAGATGATGAATACAGGTGTTAAGCCACTGTGTTACATAGTTTTTTCCAACAAGCTTCAACGTTTTCCTTTGTAAAATATCTCTTCCGTGCAAACATCCGTTTTATAAAACGTTTTTTAAAACGAGATTACCTGTCTCTGCGCCATGGACTCTGAGGCGGGTCTTTTAAACGCCATGGACTTGTCTAAAAAATGAAGCAAAACATTAGCATCATACAGTAAAATGTAAACCCTGTGGTCTCATTTTAGATCTTCCCCTGGGCGCTTCTAAAAGCGACGCACGCTTGAAGCCTTTACAGTGCCGAAGGGTTGGTTGTATGTTAATGGTCTTTTCATGCACTTGTGTCCCATTTAGCTCAATAGCAGTTTTTATTTTCAGTACCAGATGTATAAGGGTTATGTCGAAGCTATCTTCAAGTCCGAACATTGTAATTTTAACAATGCTCTCCTCATTTTATATTAGCTGGATAACTTAATCTTTATAAAAAAATTTTAGAGAGCAAATAATTTAATCTATACAAATTCAATAAATGAAGGAGGAGATCATTAAGATGGAACAGGAGGACATTAGGAATCTTAAGCAAAGACGTTTTTGAGCAACGCACGTCAACCGGAAGTAAGGCCTTCTCCCTTTTAATATGCCTTGAAGTTAAAAAAATTTGTATTTCTAAGTTTCTTTTCTCTTATAAAGACGATTTACCCGAGAGTTTGAACCAAACCACTGCCTAATGATGCAAAAAGTCCACTTCCGGTTGACGTCCGTCGCTCAAAAACGCTGTTGCTTAAGGTCCCTATTATTACGAATAACAACTTACTGTTCTACTTCAGTGGACACAATAATGACTTACTAGTTCCAAAAACAATGGAAAGTTGCATTTTAAAAACAAAACAAACCAAAACAAAAAAAAAACAAACCCAAGCAAAACAGAACAAAAACCAAAACAAAAAACGAATAAAGACGTTGCTCCTTAGCCTTCCATGCAGACGTTCTTCGCGTGACGAAGCCGTAAAAACGTTTGCATTGCAAGGTTCTCGCTCCTCGGCCTTCTAAACGAATGCGAGGTCGCGCTGCTCGCGCTCTCGATGTTCTCAAGAAGGCCAAGGAGCGAGGGCATTACCTTCGCAAGCAACAACTCGCAGTGAGCGGATAGTTTTCCGGTCAATAGAAATTAAGGTGTGCCAACGATAACCAATCAGTGTGTGGATTAATCCTACAACCGCGTTATCGGTCGACATATCACTCGAGTGTCGGTTGATAGCACATCGCTGTGATTAAGACTTTGTTAAAGATACAGGAATTAGAGTGAACTGGAGCTGACTGCAGAAAACCAAAAGGTTAGACCTTAGCAGTTATACCGAACAGTCTCCATGAGTGGGCATCTCCACTAAAGCCAGGGAATAAAGCCAGACCAAGCCATGTTCCTCTTCTTTCCCAAACATTACACAGTGCCGTGCTTACACTTTAGACTGGCTGGACTTATACTAGGACGGTGTTATTTTTCAGTAACAGAATACGAATTTTCTAAACCCTCTTGCTTATAAGGCCTGGCCTTAAAGATCTTCGTAAGGGCTTTCAGGAAGGCTTGCATCCGAGCGGAATGGAAAATCGCTTCGAAAAAGGCTATTTACAGCTATGCTAATCAAAATACACGGGCTTTAATCAAGGCTTCAAAACGTCATAAAAAATCGAATTTATCACAATGATAGCTTATATCCTGAGGGGTCATATTCGGATGTATTGTTTTTATTTCGTTTTTACAGGTGGATGTGGGCCTATAAATGGGGGGCTTGTTAGTTGGGGGACTTATAAGCAGCAGTATACGGCATCATCCTCTTGGTGTTGTATTCCGCCTTTTTTAAAAAGTAGTACAAAATGTGAAATTTTACAGAGACAAATGGCTTACCCCGGCAGGCCATGCATGGCAAATACCACACCATGGGAAGATGCGTTATTAGCAAAATCAAGATAAAAATGCAAAGATTGTGCACTTGATTGCAAGGCCTCCGGAAAAAATATATATGGAGACAACAAAACTTTGCTCTCCCTTTTTTCTTTAATTTCAAGACTATCATAAGGAAGAAGATCATGGAATCTACTAAAGAACTTGAAGAATCCCAAGATATAGAATATGAAATGAGAAAACAAGCCAAAGATAACAACCACAAGTTCATCACTCTTCAAAGGGAATTTATGGTATATCCCGAAGTGTTTTACCCACCCGAAGACGGTCATGCCCACTTCGTCAATTCGACAATATACAGGATGGCAACCGAAGAAATAGCGAAGAAAACCCGACAAGAATCCATTGAATTCCTTGAGGTAGGCTGTGGCGCGGGCTTTATTGGTATATCAGTGGCTTTGTCATCTGAGAAATGCCACGTGTGGGCAACTGACATCATCGATGAGGCGGTGAAAAACGCTAAAGCAAATGCAAAACTTCATGGCGTAGAAAGCCGTTTCCACGCTGTTAAGGCGAACGTCTTCGATCATGAAGAAATCACTGGAAGGAAGTTTGACATGATATACTGGAATCATCCGTGGGGCGGCTATGGCACGGCACCAGGGACAAAGGTCGAGCCATTAATGAGGAGCCTTCTGGATCCTGGTTACCAGGACCTTCAAAGCTATCTTTCCAAAGCAAAGGAATACCTTAAGGAATCTGGTCGACTTATTGTCACCTTCTCTTACTTTTATGGCTCAGAGGAAATGTTTACCGAAATTGCAAGTGAAAACGGATGGAATATCAAGGTCGTTGACGAAAAGAAGTGTGTCCAGGAAATCGAAGGAAAACGAATTGAACATTTCACCGCGATGGTCATAGAACTTACTGAAGATGTAAAGTAACACTAAACATGTGGCGAACTCAATATATATAGAATTACCGGCTAACATGTTAGAACAACAACAACAAAAAATAACTATAATTAGGGGAAAATAAACAGAATAAAACGACAGATTTGGTGTGCATCATTTGTCAGCAAAAATATGGACCTGAAGAAACAACGATGGCGATGGCTTCGAAAACTTCACTTGAAAAGTGAAGCCGCGCTGCTTCAAACTTTATCGCGCTTATTCCATCTCGTTCCATTCGCTCAAATGTTGGCTTCTGGGGATGAATTCTAAAAGACCGTATATCGAAGTTCAGGAAAAGAAAAAGAAAGTCGTTGTTTTACTTATTCTTTACTCACCATGCACAAAGTTGCTTTTTAAAAGCAGTCGAAAATGTAGACTGCAAGATGTCTCTGTTTTTTTTTTCTCTGTAAAGTTACTGCACTGGTAATCCATGTACGAGAGCCGCGATAAATGAGGGCGTGAACCCGAGTCCTAAATCCTTATTGTTGCTTGCAATTGATGCGCTGGCTGGGATTTTAAAAGAAAAAAGTGGACTATCGAAAATGTAGCCTGTGTGGGAGACGTTAAAATGGGAAGACGAGGGGGAATGGAGGTCGAGGAGGGGGAGGAATGCTAGCAAAGAGCGTTCCTTTTTCCTCCTCCTCCTCGCGCGCTCGAATTCTCCCTCACCTTTCCACGCAGGCTACCGAAAATATAGAATTCAACAAAAATATATGGACCATCCAATAGTAAGTCAAATGCCAAAAAATGGGAACTCGAGGAAATCAAGACTTTTTTTAGATTTTAGCCTTTTTAAAATTTGTAAATTAGTTTTATATATTTTACGGGACCCGCTTTATAGTGTTCTTAACTGTAATATGTCACCCTCATAAATAAACATTTTTTTACATGTCCGGAAATGACAAAGGGTTTTTCTTCGGGTTGACCGGTTACAATATTCAAACGAAAATGCGTGTAAAAAAATGAATAAGGAAATTCGAACCTCAAACCTGAAAAAAACTGGCGGGAATATAGTCAAGTGACTTAAAAACACACAGGAAAAAGCTTTTTCACGCTGTGCTGTAAACGTGCGTGTAAGATTGAATAAGATTTGACCAAAACGAAAAAAAATGGTTCACTTATAAAGCACTTGTAGTAGCTTGGAAAGAAAAATGCATGTCAAGACTTTTCACTATTTTCCAGACTATTTCCATTTCTGGAAAATTTCTGGGCAAATTTCAAGACTTTTTCATGAATTCAAGACTGTACGAACCCTGAATCTTGTATCCGACCCTAAGAGAGCGCTCACAACAGGTTTATCTTTGAAGAAACAGAGCACAAGTATCTGTACCACGCTATAGGAAAAAAGATATATAAATACCACTTACCGACTGTTCGCCTCACAAAAGGCTCATTGACAATTGTTCTGGACTTAGTAGCAAAGTTCAAAGTGTTGACTGTATCCGAGTAAAACCTTCTTTCGGGTGCAATGTTTGCAATTACACACGCATGCGCTGATCCACCCAAGGAATCCTAGAAAAAAGGTGCACCATAATCATGAAATTTACTATTGACACACACGCACTCTGTCGATTCCTATAACTAATAAGCTTCAGTGATACAAGTGTATCATGATCTCAGCTCAGATAAAGAGACATTGTTACGTCCTGCCAGAAACGTGACATTACAGCAAATACTTGAAGAGGAATGAACGTTTACGAGTTGTTTCTAACGATGGAACTCCGTGAAAGCGATGTCATCATTTCGCTTCGAACTCATTCTAGTAAATTCGTTGACACTGAATGTGTTTAGCCTGTGCCACAGACGAAACTAAACGTCTGGTGTAAGTCTGTCTGCGAGCCAGCGCCGCAGCCATTCACTGCGATTTGACTTCGCGCGATGGCTGGCCTGTTAAAAAAGCCATTGTTGATTTGCCGATCAGTCTGAAGGGAAATCATAAACATACTTCCGTTAATTCGTTGAGTCCGCTGAGGTCCAAGAACAAGGATTGCGGCACTGCTTCGCAGACCTCTTGCCGCCGTTAGATTACGTCTACGAGGCAGGCTAAAAGTGATGCTCACCGGTGGTGAAACAAGATGGCCGCGATTTTTCTTCGTGCTACATTCTAACCTAATTTTCAATGTTTTACTAACTGTTTGGTCGTTTAAGTCTGTCTAATTGTCATTTCTGCGTTAATATGTCCTAATTTTCAATATTTTACTTATTTTGTTGGTCGTGTAAGTCTGTCTAATTGTCATTTCTGCGTTAATATGTCCTAATTTTCAATATTTTACTTATTTTGTTGGTCGTGTAAGTCTGTCTAATTGTCATTTCTGCGTTAATATGTCCTAATTTTCAATATTTTACTTATTGTTTGGTCGTTTAAGTCTGTCTAATTGTCATTTCTGTGTTAATATGTCTGCAAATCATATAAGTGTGGAAGAACTACGAGCGACTTTCGACGAAAAGCTTGCTCCTTTGAAAGTACTAATTTTGGCAATTATCTTGTTCTTTGTAACTTCCATCCTACTCTTTCGCTCTTCTAACAGTAATACGTTCTAGTGTATATGTGTATATCTGTGTGTTTGTGTGTATACAGTCTGATATTTTGCCATATTGTACCCCGCACAATAAACTTATTTAAATTATCTTACTGAATCTGGCGTCTTGGCATTTTAAACCTATTAGTTATTTCAGGAAGTCAGTAACCCTTTTTTGTTAATTGATTAATTTAACAACTTGTAAATAACTATAATATTCTGCTTTGGGTACAATAAATAAATTTGTTGCTGTTTGTTGTTGTTGTTGCTGATGCGCTTTTATAAAAGCCACCTTTCATATACGCCCGGACAGGCTACAATTATAACGTAAGGATATACATGTACGTTTGCGGCATTGCCATAACGATATAAGAAGTTAAACTGCTTATACAGTTTTCTACGTACCTGAAGAAGGCGAGTCAGTTTGCTGTTCCTATACGGTATTCTTGACTTATAAAAAGAAATCAGAAACAGATCGAATCAAATCAGATGACTAGTCGGACGGTTAAGTTAAAATAGCTTTTACGTGAAGTCTCCTATGCAGCCGATCTTTATGGTGTAGTGCACCAGCTTTTATAGCGACAAGATAAGTTCAAAACCAGTCGAGCAGAACTGCTGTTCCTCTAAACGCAATTCTGAACAGGACCAATCACCATTTTAATATACACATGTAGACCATGATCATACACATGTAGACCATGATACTAGTTTGAGATGTCATCCGTTTCTTCGTCATACCCCCGCAACGGGACAGACTTAAGCTTACTACATATTTGCCACAAGTAAATAGTATTCTTTCTTTCAAACAAGCAGAATTTAAGCTAACTTGTCGATAGACTTTACATTACTAACAGTGCTGAAAATGTTAAGAGGCGATACAGTGTAGTATAGTCTTACCAGACCCTGGTTAAGAGAATCTACAACTTGACTAAGAGCAAACAAAGAACCATTGATCGCTCCACTTTCTTTTAACCTGGAAAAGAAATAATCAGTTCTGTACGTAAGATCTGCTGGCACTTTACAACGAGCACTGGCATCTTTTAGAGCAATTAACAGACATGTAGTAGACAGTGGAAACTGAAGGCGCCTTGAGGAACCTTACATAAGCAAGGACGACGGCAACGGCAGTGAAAACGTATCGACATAAACTGATAATTCAAAAGGGGTGCGTTCGATTGGGAACCTTTTACGCGTGAGCGGACAGCCTTGCGATGAGAGAAAGTGTTTCATTAGGAGCGGTGTCCATTAACCGATAGCAGAGGTTCAACTGTAGATATACACTAACAATAATTGTTAGAATAAATTGTTCCTGTAGAGGGTAAAATAGAACTTTTGTTTCCGCAGTTCACATCATCTTCCTTCCAAGTAAAGTATTTTTTGGAAGCTTGTGCAACCATAACGACGATGGTAACAAGAACGTAAAAAAAAAAAAAAAAAACAATTCATGTTCGGTGCAGATTTTTGGATACAAAGACTTTTTTCAAAACAATTTATTTTCCACACTCAAAATTATCAAATAGGTGATCAATAGAGACCTTAAAGAAACAAAGCTTATTTCATGATGTGCTGCAAACAAACTGAACAGGCGAGATTGAATTATAAGATTGTACCAAAACGAAAAAAAAAATTCATTTCTAAAGCACTTCTTGTAGCTTTGAAAAAAGACTTAAGACTTTCCAGACTTTATTCAGATCTGGAAATTTGTTGGGCAAATTTCAAGACTTTGTCAAGAATTCAAGTCGCTGCACGAGCCCTGAAAATTGGTTTTATGAGGAAGACAACAGTTCCATACGTGCATCACTTTTTTGGTACATTTCCTTGACATTCACTGCGCGCCTTTTCTCCGTGCAAAGATATCTGTGTTAATTTGACCAGCAATTGAGCCAATGGCTCAACGTATCCACCCAAGGATGCTTTGCGAAAGAATACCTGAGAGTTTTTCACAGCCATCGTGAGTCATCCCCAAAGAACCAAGGGCAGTTGGCCGGAGGAACTAGAAACTACCCTTTGGTCTTCGAGGATTAGTACTTCTTTTAAGTGAATTAGTAATTAAGACCAGGGATTCTCCGATTCTATTTGTGCGGTAATGCACTGTGACCAATTCCTCAGAACTGTTCCTCAGATCCTACCCTTGTCCCAGAAGTTTTTATTGAAAATTTTCTCCGCGTGAGAGAGAGCGAGCGTGCCGCGGAGCGGCGAGGGAAGAGATTTGCACCTCTTTCTGGCCGCTTCGCGGCTCGCTCTCTCTCACGCGGAAAAAACGCCAAGGAAAAGCTCTGGGACCAGGGTACTCAGATCCAGTAACTTTGCTGCATACCTTAATCCCTCGTTTCCAGTTCTCCTATTATCCTCGGAACCAGCTAAATCGATCAAGTAAAACTTCCCGCTAAGCTTAGTGAATGGAGCTACTTGCTGGCTCTTTTCTACCTGAAATTTAAGGCAAAATTTAGTGCTATTCCCGGACAAACGATTTAAAAAAGAAGAACAAAAAAAATAAAACCAGGCACCCTATAAAGGACTGACTGAAATAACATCAGTTTTAGTAAAGCTCCAACAACCACTGACTACCCCTTAGATTCTTTCCACACGTTTGCGATGGAAGAAAAATTCGAGACGTCCACGGAATGAGTGTGGGCCACGTGTAACTGTTCCCCCGCCCCCGAAGAAAAGTAAATGACTTGAAAGATGCCAAACTTTGTGCAAAATGAAAAAACCTTCAAATCCAATGAAGTTGTGAAATTCACAAGCTGTTGTAGCTCTATACTCTATTTTTCCTTGTTCTCCAAACCAACAGCTTTATATTTACAACAGCCTGGGAAAAATCGAAGAATCAATAGCCGGATTACAACCCTGAATTACGTTTTTCAATGACCACACCCACGAGGTTGATAAATCTGTAGTCTGATGTCGAGAACCTCAATTAAGATTTCTTGACAGAATACCTTCATTAAGACTATAGAGTGGCTTCTACTTGAGTGTGGATTCAGCTTGGTTGCAGCTGTTTTTCTAAAAACAACAATTATCACATGTTCATACACAGGCAACCAGAGCTCAGTATGTGAGCGCTGAGTGTTAAAAACGTCTACGTGTTGTAAAAATTGTGCAAGGCAATGATTTGCCTCAACTTAAGCTTAAGGTGAAGTATGCGTACGGCCTACACTGTACATGTCAAGAGGCCATCAGGTCAACAGAGTATCCATGTTTTAATTCCTCTTATAGTTATTTCTTGCAGTGAAATACAAAGTTTTTATTTTTTTATGTAATAGCTTTCTTCTTTTTTTATACTGTGACATCCAGACAAATGACAGGCACTATGGGATTATGAGTAAGACTGATCAATATAATAATCTTTTTCAACACATCTGAGTCCTCATTTACTACTACAGTACCTCCCTAGTCTCAAGATGTGTTTACAATGTACAACACTTACAAAAAAAAGAAACATACCAACCTTTGTTGACTGGCCTTTTCAAATAAGACCATATATTCCCTTAGTGAGGGTACAAGTTTCTGCAAAAGAAATAAAACAGTTAAATTTCATTTTAAAAATTTATCACATTTACTGTACTTAAGCAGATTAACAGTACATGTACACTCAAACTAAAACTGTGTTGAAATCTTTGAAACTCTTACCTCTGTAAGGTTAGGGATTATTATATTTTCGCGACGATCTTGTCTTATTGGTAAGTCAGTCTTCTTGGGGTCCAACAGATCATTAATCTACATGAGCATTTTTGACAATAATATTGAATCTGTAAATGGTGTCAGCTACATTTAGTGCTACTAAATAGATCTTTTTTAAAACAGGTCTGGCATTATAATTTTTTTTCAATATTGGCTATGAAATATATTTTTGTGGGCAGCAAGAGAAGCCAGCAATCCTAATCTCCAGGTTGTTCAGGAAATGAGCCCACGCTCCTCCTCCAAACCGTTGGCTGGATGCATGAGTTTACTATTGTCAATAACAGCCAATCAGATCATTGCCTGCTCACATGGAGCAGGCAGCATAATTTTATTTTCCTAGAGCAGATTTCAAGTAACAGTGGATGCAAAGGTGTTGTTTGATGTGGTGTGGGTCATGTTTCAAAGTGTTTTAAGCTTAAAACCTAAAATATAATTTATATAAACAAAGAAAAGTATTTTCTTAGAGAAGCTGGCAAATAGTAGGTTCAACCAACTGGAACTATGGTTGTTGACAGCTTATGTGAAAGAGACGACTGTCAAGTCCATCGGTATGTGTTTCTGCTGATCTTCCTGGGTAAACATCAAAGTGACAATGAGGCAAAGTACAACCTGTGTTCTGTATTTAATGACATTTCCCATTTCTGATATTTGGTAAAAACGCATAAATTAAAGTTTGAATTTACGTCACAGACAATAGGCAACTTAAGCATCCAGCTGTCTCTTTTCAGAGAGAGCGGCAGAAATCAAGCCTAGGCAAAAATTTGTTGGCCATTTATGGCAAGTGGACACTTTCAGCTACTGTACAGGCACTTAAAAGTCATGTAATTACAGCGCTTTGAATCCAGGTGGTGAAAAAAATGATAACATTTTGGTTTTAGGCAAAGTACATCAAACGTCTACGCTTGACCACCTTAGGTGGTCATTCAGGGGTTTTGTTTCAGGCTGGATGCCAGATACAATATCTGATTCTTTGACATATGTCAGGTAGTTTACACACAAAATAATATTTTCTTTTAAGAATGACAAAACAAACAACTGCAAACCAATAATTATAATAATTGCAAAAGGAGTAATTTGTCACCTACGGGGGAAAGTATGTGTATATATTCTTTTCACTGATGTCAGTACTGTTAATAGCCAATAAAAATGTTATCACCTTTTCTTGATATATCTCAAGGTAGGAAAATAAAATCTTGTATTTCCAGTCTGTTGTTGCTGCATGCTGTGAATCTATCACTTTAAAAAGTTCAGCTGCACATTTTGGAATCAATCCTGGGTTGTCTGGTGTGCCAACCATCGTGTGTGTTTTACCTAAATTGCAATAATCCAATCAACAAAAGGTAATCATAGAAATAAGAGGTTACCAAGCGTTCCATTGCTGGCTGAAATATTATGTAATCATCATAGTGTATGTTCTTGCTCCTGTATAATGATCTAAGGGTTTGTCGTAATGATAGCCTGTTCCAGGATCCCAGACAGTGGAGAAAGCAGATACGAGAAAAGTTGCACAAAAACTGCATGGGGGGGTCGGGGGGGGGACGGTTGGGGTGCAGAGTCTAGAGTCTAGAACAGAGATGTTAAACGTGTGAAACCCTCCTTCATCGCGCCTTTTGACGTTTTGACATTTTTGACACAATAAACGGTTTTCAGGAAATGGGGGGAGGCGGTAGTGGGTGGACTGAGGTATTGAAAAAATTCTAACAGGCTCTCCCCTTGTGTCTCTCCACCACTTTTCCCTTATATACTATTTCACTGCTCGCTCACTTTTTTCACTTGTCTGCACTGACTGAGGACCACTGGCATAGGCTAGGCACAAGAAGAAATACACTTACACAGGGTTGTCATTAAGAGCCGGGGGCCGGGGATTTTCCCCGGCTACTAAGAGAGTGGCCCCCGGCTACTTCTATTGGAAAATAGAACAAAAACAGAACCAAAAGAAATCCCTAGCCGTTTGATTCCCCTCCCACTTGTCGTATTTACCCGGCAACTTGAAATCTTAGTGACAACCCTGGTTACATGATTCTACTATGATTAGCTATGGAAATACACATTGCAATAATACATGTTGCTCCAACCTGCTCCTGTAGGGCCATATGCAAACACACTAGCATTTTGACCTTGTAGCACATATGGAATGAGAGGACAGACTGAGTTGTGGTATAGTGTCTCTTGGGTGCTTTCTTCACCAAAAAAACCATTGAACCTGGAAAAAAATGCAGACATGGCAAATGAATAATAGTAACCAATTTTTCTTTGTAATTTATAGTTGTTGTATTGAATAAAACGATTTTAGCATTATTTGCTTTCCCATGAATGAACGCACACAAGTAATGTTTTTTTCATAGCAGAATCAGATTACAAGGCTTTACAAACATCTGAGCTTCCTTTACTACATGTATTGAAAAAATCTGAGATTTTAACAAAAAAAATTGTTTCAAACGTATTGCTTAAATCAAAAGACGAAAGCAGAATTGAAAAGTTGAACATGTATTTTGCCAAAGCAGATACCTTAATTATTTTCACCATGAGTGAACTAGAATAAAAGCAGTCATGTCGCAAAGCAATGAGACACATCGATCAAAATCGTTTCTCATCACAAGAGTAGAAGATGCACTTCTCAAACAACCTAGCCTGTTCCAGGCATTCAGATAGTGGGAAGCAAGTTAAATCGTACGCGGCGAGCGCCAAAAGAAATACGAGGGGAAAAATTGAGGGGAGTCCCCTCATCAATTTTTTGCCCGTACCCAACTAATTTTTTCCCCGCTCCCCACCATCTGAATACCTGGAACAGGCTACAAACAACCTGAAAATATTATTATCAAACATCGACTGAAATAACGACTCAACGTCGCCAGTTCCGGTCCATTTGGAATGATTACTTACGTCTTTAACAATCTGTTCGAACTGATTTTTGCTGAATAATAAAATTCATCATAGTGAACTCAACTAAAAGCTATCATGTCGCCTACTGATGAGACAGAAATCAAAGTACTATTTTATTTTTCGATCATGGGAATTTTCATAATAACTTCAACTAAAAGAATGGATAAACGTTCTCTTCAGAACGATTATTTTGCAGCCAGTTTATCAGTGTCTTTAACAAATCCATTCAAAAATATTTTATCAATCCCTTTGGGCGGTTTTCCCATACGTTTGAAATCTTATTCATCCATTCGGCAATTTTATTCACCCGTTGAAACAGATGATCTTGATCTTTTGAATGGTTTGCAAATCTGTTCAAAATCTGCTCGACAAACAGTTAGTCAAACCATTCGAACTCTTTCTAGACCGTTTGTTATCCACGCTTTTTTCCCATTCGAACAGTTTTCTGTTGCTAATTGGCCATGAAGATATTTTATTTTACAGAGACATCAATGCAGTTTGGATGATTAGCTTCAAAATAAGAGCGAAAATTGATATACATGTAAAAGAACATTTGTCAGTTTGCTTCTGTCGGCTATGTGTGTTGGAGGAGCATTTCAGTACAGCTTCATACCTTCAAAACTTTGCTTTCATTTCCTTGAAATCTACCATTGAAGAGACCAAATTAATTGTCGGCTTCTTTGAAGAAAAATTCCGAACCCCCCTATTCGAAAATCCGTCATCCTTAGAGGGGTGCGGATAAAAAATGGAACGTCCTATGGCCAATCCTACTGATAAGGGGAGGGGGGGGCGGTGGAGGCGGGAAAAACCTGTCGTTTTTCAGGGTGCAAAGAAAGTCAGTTTTACAGCCTGCCATTCGGGCAAACTGTAGCTAGTATGTACTAGCCCACAAGTCATTTCAACTAGCCCCAAACCTTTTTTGATTTAATAGCAGGATTGATTACAATCCTTCTGTAACTTGAATTTCCCCAAAAAACAGCACTTGCCCGTCGGGCAAGTTAAGAACAAAAATCACTAGCCCGATACAGCAAAATCCACTAGTCCCAGGCTATCGGACACGAATTTCTTTGCACGCTGTTTTGATACACAAAATGCACAAAAATGTTGATAAGAGCGTGAACAAGAAAAACATATCATGGCCTGAAAATTTCCCGTACTATAAGGAAACTACGCCACTAAGCATTAACTATTTACACCTTTCAATTCTTTGCAGAACGACTTGTAATGAAAACAAACTTGTACTGAAATGAAGAATTACAGTTCAGGCTATCCCAGGCCATAAGCTCATCCGAGGTAGCAAAATAAAGCCAGAAAGTCTTTCTTTCCCACCTGTAGCGAATCGATTCTTCAGAATTTCTACAGTTCCACAGCTCGAGTGTCGAGGAATCGACAGCTCGAACACATCGATCAGGCATTTCACTGTGACTGTCCTTTTCATTTGCCTTGAATTCAGAACGTTCCGGTCGCAAACGAACCAAAACCCGGACCTTGCTTCCTTTCTTAAATGGAGCCATAACCGATCGAACGATGGAACACAGATGTCATGGATTCAACGTTGGAAAGACATCATGGCCACTTGTTTCAAATCAGGAGCCAAAGATGCGACTGGAACCTAAGTGACCAATCAGATACTCTCCTCAATTCCTCACGGTTTAGGTAACACAGGCAGCCCAGAGAAAAATGCTGGTCGGTCGACGATAACTGAAAAATGGGCTCATATTTTTCAAAGGCCCTTTTTGAGTACCCTCCCACGCAGGCGTTTTTAGGGGAGCTCGTTTTTCATCCCTCCCCACACATTTGTGGGGAGGGATGAAAAACGAACTCCCCTAAAAACGCCTGCGTGGGAGGCTACTTTTTGAAGGGTTTATTTTTGGAGGGGCTTATCTACGGAGTGAAATTTGCGTTTCAAAATCGATTGAGCTGGCCTTATAGTTGGAGGGAAATTTACCGTTTTTGCTTTGTTTTACTTTGTATTTGAGGGCAATTTTCAAGTACAAGCCCCCGGAAAGGAGCTGTGTCACGAAATTCAGCCAAATTAGGAAATTACAAAATGCCCGTTAAATTAAAAGAAATATAGAAATAACCGCTTAAAACTTTAAAGGAAGGTTAAAACAACATAACAGAAACAACAGATACTACGGATGGGTAAAACTGAAGAAGATTGAAACGGATTGAAATTAGGGTTTTTGAAAACTGCTCAGCCTAACACCAGGGGCACCCAACGAGAATATAGTTCAAAACCACTTAAACATAGCATTGTTAAACGTGTTTTAGTATTTAAACAGTGGATATGGGCATATGTTTATTCCTAATAAATTTTTCATCTGTTCGGATTTCCTAGCTGAAAGTCTAGTGATCCGAAAATTATAGGGATCAAAACATACGTTTTCGAAAATTTCAGCCAGAAAAAAGGCTCCCGAAAATTTTAGGTGACCTTTTTAGGGTAAAAATCCGTTGAAAATGGGCAATTTTACCATTTTTTAGATGTTCGAAAATCCTAGGAGAGGCAGGCAAGCAAGAAATTTTACAACAAATGTTCCGAAAATTCTAGATCTCAAAGTGTCTTCCGAACAGATATTTTGCCGAAAATTGTCGTTGGGTGCCCCTGTAACACTAGTTTTCAAAGTTGGTCCCTGCTGCTTGCAACTTCAAAAATAATGTTCAGGAGACATATTTGTTTGTCTCGGATCTCTGATTTTGTCATTTACATGTAATTTCTTTGCTTACTTTAAGTTCCATAGCGATTGAGGGCGAATAATTGGCAAAATGCAACAAAATGAACTGGACTGCCGTGACACAGCCCCGGACGGTTTTTTGCGTTGCGAGTTTGGAAGGGTTATCGGCCTGAAGCGAGGGACTTATACTGTGGAGGGGCTTATAATTATTTGCGGAATTTTAAGGTATTTCAAATAAATATATCTTAACCTTCATTATGTATTTGTCTATTTTTTAAATCGGACTAAAGATAGCCGAGAAGTTAAAATGTTACAACAACATAACCTTTTTTATTACGGTGTTTTGACCTCGGTCACGCGGTTGACGAGTAGGTAACCGCCTGCGGAATTTCAGTGTTTGTATGAGAATCTAATGTCGGACAGTTTCCGTAAAACGGCTGTTCTGAAAAAAATTCTGTTTTCTCTCACTTGATTGAGATTTCAAAGAAAACTTCAATCCAAAGCAAACATTTTATCAGTAAATTTATTTTTCGATTTTCCTTGGAACTTGGTTTACTTGGTTTTCACGTCAATGTGAAGAATTTTAATCGGAATTATTAGTGACGCGTGAGTCTCAATACTCAAGTGAAAACAGTTTCTAACGAAATATAGCTAGTGGGCTCTCAAAAAGTGGTTTCATCTTTTTGGTTAATTTCTCACCTCCAAACCGTTTTTTTATCTGCCGAAAACGGAAGCTGCAATCTCTAACCCTTGAAACCTTGCAGCCAATTCCCTCAGGCTTTATGATCATTACCAATCATCCGTCAATCATGAAGGACTGGAAAAACTTCTAAAACTGCGTATCAAAACGAAACTTGACCGAGCTTGTATAGGAATATAGGTATACTGGGATTGATCAACGTACCTAGTCTTTGGTTACTGAATCAAACTTCTGAGCATGATCACAAAATGTAGTTGTGATGATTCTAATACGTTATTACGATCTATTGTAAAATTCTCCACACCGCATGCTTATGGGATTTTTCCTTTCTTTCACATAACAGGAACAAAATGAGAATCGTGCATTTATTGTGATATCATGTCTGTGAGTCTTTAATAACATAGGATGGTATTATTACAGACAATTAAAAGACGATAAGGTGAACTTACAGAAACGAAGTTTTGAAAAGTTCGTGGAGCAAAAAGAGCTGGTAATACGGGAACCAAAAACATATACCGGCAGTACATGGAGTTGAAATAATAAAAATCTAACTCTAACTTTAAGAGAACGATATTTAGCAAATTACAAACAATGTTACTTACTTAAAAGCCTGAGTGTCTTCTGGCATGACTCATATTGGGTTGTTTGAGCCCAGAAGAAGAGAGAGAAATGACTTTCCTCGCCCGTACCCCTCTCCTTTTCTTTTCTTTCGCTTTTTCTTTCCTCCGCTTTCCATTTCGAACCGCTCCCCACTAACTGAACGCCTGGAAAACTGGCTACCATAATAACAGGGCTCAATTTAACAGCAACTACTTTTTCGAAAGACCTGGCTCCCTTTTAGTTGGATCGTTTTTGGTCTTTAATATGCTAAAACTCAACCAGGAGGTCCAACCAACCCCTACCCCCCCCCCCCCCTTCTCGCGGCGAGCAAAACGGCAAGAAATTAAATTCATCCCAAAGCTTTCTGAAACATAATACTATATGCCTAGTTTAAGTGTATACGATTAAAGTACAAGGGTAACCGAGTATATCAGTGATGTCAGCGGTTCAAACAGTTGGGTCATTTTCGACTATCTCCACTTGCTGCTTATGCCGATGGCACGATAATTGGATTCCCGACGCACATAAACTTTCCCAAAGTATGATAGCCCTTCTCCCTTTGTCCTCCTGTATCGCCAAACCTCATTTCGCTGATGGGTAGGGTACTTTTATCGGACAGAAAGCCGCTGTCTTCGAGCCATTGAGATTTTTCTGAGTCACAGTTACAGTCGTATTTCGGATCCACACAGGAGAGATCCACTCCACATGCGCACTTTCCACTGTCGGGGTCAGCACCTCCCCAGTAATTCATTTTCTTTCCATCTCGTGACACCCACCAGGCCATGTCTCTACCAAACAATTCTACCTCGTAGCACTCGAACTTGATAAACTGAAAGCATTTCCTTGAAATGCCAACAAGGGTTGCAATTTGTGTAGGGTTTACCCCAGTGTAAGTCACGATTCGACTGTAAGAACCTCTTGTTTCATAACCATTCACGAGTGTCGCATTTTCACTGTCATGACTTATGACCGTTACGCCGTTGTCGTTATACATAGTCATGTTACAAAACACCTTAAAGGGCTCGTCTCCTGTGCCTCCGCCATCTGGATCTATGAAGTAATACCCACTTGTATCTATCGGGAAACTTTTAGATGCAAGAAGGTGTCGATTCTTGATGTCGCGACAGGAGGGAAGGGCATAAACGTATAGAGTAACATTCTTTTCCAGTGCACGAAAACTGTTGTTTGCTGTGCAAACGTATAATCCCTCATGAGACACCTCAGCGAATGCAATGAACAGCGTATTGTTCGGAAAAATCTCAACCCCTTGACTGTACTGCATGTGCCATCCCATTGTTGGTACCAGGTCACTATCTGCCGTACATGGCAGAGTTAGCGATTCGCCAGCATAGATGAAGATCGGACCCAGAGGAGGAAGTGTTGTAAACATGAGTGTTAAATGCACTACTAATTCCACTGCAGGCGACGTAATTTCTCCAGCTAAATTGGAAGCTGTGCAGGAGTAGTTTCCAGAATCTTCAGGCAAAACCTCCAGTAGAAGAAGGCTCCCTTGCTCTGTAGTAACTGCTTCAACTGGCAGACTTTCCCCAACTTTAGACCAAGTGATATTTGGTAACGGGAGACCACGAGCTAAGCACGTGAAAGTCACGTTCTGGTTCTCTTCCACAGCAATTGAAGTTGGAAGGGAGACGAACATCGGAGGCACTGGATATGAATCTGAAATAAATCACCGTTAGTGTTTTTAATGAAATTTTCATATTATACAAGAATTTCTTCAGCTTTATCTTTTTAGCTTTGCCTTTGTCAGCTTATACATCATAACCGGTGGCCTGAGAAAACAGCCGACATTTGACGCCGCTACTTGTTTCCCCGTGCGAAATGACGTCTGAGGAACAAGTACAGAAATTCCACATTGATGACACGTCACTACTCAGATCTAAATAGAACTTCTGACTGGCTGAGAATTTATTTGCTTCAATAAATCAGAAGCACTACCCGTCTACCCATATCTGAGTGGTGACGTGTCATCACGACGTATGATTGTCAGCGCTCGTTTCGCAGAGAAACCAGTTGGGGCGTCACGAAATGACGGCTGTTTTCTCAGGCTACATAACCGGAGATGGGAAAAGAGTACGCTAATAAGATCAACACACATTATTCTAATTTGTGTACCTTGACAAGTAAATCCATCTCCATGATAAGGCGAAGTGCATGAACACGTATATGAGCCAGGTGTGTTTTTGCACACAGCTTTTAAGTCGCATCTATGCTCCCCTGTTGCACACTCATCAATATCTGTAATGATATGGGGAAAATAACGACAGCCGGCGGCTTAAACAGTTTACAGCTGTTTGCGTTTGCTGATACCAGCTTTTCCCGATAAACTTTATGCCCTGAAAAACCTTAATATACTTTAAATTCTTTCTCTCCTTTGTGTATAGACAAACATGAAAACAATAAAAAAAGAAATCATTCCCTTCGCATAAAGCGGACTGGCCTCCCGCCAAGATTACCACTAGCTCTGTTCAGGACCATCAATTTTTGTTTTGTAGAAGGAAAATTAAAGATTATATGCGACTTTAACGTTGCGCATCATGCAATTTGCTCTCCCCACAAAATTTTGCATAAGTTTTTTTTTTCAATTTCTCAAGTGACGATTGTTAGTCCTAAAGGAAACTGGAAAAAATGCTTAGGCAACATTTTGTGGGGAAAACAAATAGGCTACTTCCTAGTTCCGAAAACCCTCACTTTCAAAATGAGGCCAAGTGCACAACCTTTCTTGTGAAAATGAGTTTTATTTGCATGAGAATGAAAAATCATTTCCATATCAAAGGCTGAACACTTAACCTCGCTTTGATACAGAGGCCCAGGGGAACCTCGGAAATGGCTAATTGCATCATGAGGAACGTGTGAAAGTCGCAAATTGTCGTTTTGATGTTATTGTAACCGTTTCTAAACACACAAACAAGTCTGAGCGTACAACATACGCTTTAGGATCGATGAAGAAAGAGTTTGTTGACTTAGCTGCGGAAGAGAGAGACACTGGTGGGTAAAAGAAGCTATTCACAAAAGACTTGACTCTAATAGAGACTCTGAAACTAATTCAATTAGTTCGAGTTTCTAAGGGCCAGTTATTTAAACGAAGCCTTAGATCGCGGTCTACGAAGTCTTTGCACCACCGGATCTCTTCCTGGGTGGATTATTTTAAGGAAAAATGCTTTCTAGTCTAGCTTGTGTACAGACCCCCCTCCTATCGGGAAAAATCGGAGAAGGAGTGGGGAGGGGGGTCTGTACACAGGCTATTCTAGTCTACATGACAAAAATTCTTTTCCGGGTGTACGCCATGCATATGCTTTTACGAAACCGTTCACACGACTAATGGTGTTTACATAAAACCGTCCAGCAAACTGAAATGGCTTAAACTCTGGCTAAACTCCGTTTCATAACGTAACTGGACCTAAAAGTCTACAGAAACGTGGCTGCCTGCGACAGAGGATTAGTCCCACAGGGGAACGTACTCCTAAGGGAACTGCAGTTTCTGACACTAATGAATGCCTAGAGGGGTAATTGTAATGCATTAATCACAAGCAACCACGGTGTTAATGCACTCGCTTCAGTGTTATTGAGACTCCACATATTCTTTCTCGTTTCCTAAAAACTTCATCATCATCCTTTTACGGGTTTATAACGAAACAATTCATCTACCTGCTCCCAGTTGGCTTGTTAGCTTAATTAGTAGAGCGATGCACGGTATCGCAGTGCAAGGGTTAAAATCCCGTACAAGCCTGAATTTTTTTCAGGCTTTCTTTTCGCAACTACAAAAGTTGTGTTTTTTACTGCGATGATCATCCTTCATTTAATTCTTCACTTCGGAGTTCACATATATGATTTTCGTAAATTCAAAACTTTATGTCCGCGCTATATATTTTTATCCCAGAAAATAAATAGTTTGTTTTAAAAGTTACCTTGACAACCATACATCTCCACCTTCATTGATATGTGTTCATTCCACTCAACTGGTCGAAAACGTACGTATCGTGCCCTTATTGGTGGGTTTAAGTGGTGAAAAACTGGAGTGTTATGGTCAGTGTTTCCGGAAAATTCCTACAATGAAAATAGTTCAGTTAATTTGTCATGTTGTTGTTGGTTTATCGGTTGTTCATGATAGCGCAAAGCACTGGATAAATCGCAATCCAGTTGACAATCGCTTTCTTGAAGGCCAAGAGAAAATGTAAAGTCATACTTAGTGTACAGATTTATCCTGTGACTTTTGAACGACCAGGGCCAGAAGTTTTAGTGCAGTGGGAGGAGTTCATATATTTTTGACATTTTCTGGCATAGTTTTTCTAGTGTAGTGTAGTTCTCCTTGCTTTAGGAAGGACTCGATAGTGACAGCTCGAATATACAACATTTTCCCGTCACGAATCCCCGAGTTCAACCTTTACCATCTTTTTTGGGCAGAAAAGATGAAACTTGCCTATTTTGTAAATCTATATTTGGAACAGTATGAAAGAAGCGAATCTACCAGACATATAGTATAGCCGTGATTTCAACATAAGTCTTGCCTAAACTCAGGTGGTGGATCTTCAAATGCGGTCCTTCTGGGTTCGAATCCTGATTTTTTTTTTGTCCTACACTGGACGAAAAAACGGATTTGCCTAAGTTTGCTAGTTGAGCAAATCTATTGTAAATTTAGGGTACTAATGTTGCTACTTATTTGTTCTTGGTGCAAATTTTGTTCGAAAGTGAAAGTTTACTTTTCTGCAAGGGTGGCGTAAATGTGGAGTAAATATCAAGTTTACGGATATTTTGTTTCACTTTTACTCCCTATAGTAAATTTGGTGTTTAGATTCAAATTTGCCACCATTTTGTTCTCTGTGTAAAAATCGAACGTCAAAAATGAATGTTTGCTTGATATTTTCTGGCATAGCAAAGTTACTGTGTAAATTTATGGTTACTAGAGGCGTAAATTTAAGCAAAATATGATCAAAGAACTATCTTTACGACCACTTTAACCAACGTTTGCACATTTACCAAACTTCACAGTGTTATTTCACGCAAGTTTTGATTTTCCATTGCATTTTCCGTTTCAATCACCATCACATTCTTCTCAAAGTTTATTATATTACTTGCTGCAGCTGGTTATTTCGGGTAAGGCCATCCCCCCTTTTTTTTCGTTTAGCGTCGAATGCGTTTCCTGATATTGGGTCGGTGGTTCGGAAAAAAAAAATATCACAAGAAGTCTCGGAATGGGAGGCCCTGACGTAAAACGTTATCATTTACAATTTGGGTGAACAAAATGCACAATATGTGAAAGGTTTGAACCCAGGAGTCATTTCAATAGTAGATTGCAGAGTTTCATCGTCCGGGTGAATGTAGTCCTGAATGCACTCCGTCGCAAGATCAGCCGCCATGTTTGTTGTCCAGGCTTCCACGTGACTTTGGCACATGCACGATTTGATTTACATTGTCACGTGCGGCTTTTGAACCAATAGAATAGTGTAAAATAAACTTTCGTTGAACAGTTCAAATTCACGCGGACTTCACAAGCGATACAGCGTTGCAAAACGAGTAGTTTTGTTATTTTCGGATAATAGAAAGCCTGTCTTTCTATTCAGCTGTTCTATTACGATTTATACCTTTGTTATTTTCGAGAGACAGTGATCAGTTGCGATATTCTTCACATAAAGCCTGTTTCCAAGTCATCAACTCAGCTGGATTGCAGAAAGGTATGTTCTTCTTGACATCGTGGTTCGTTTACTTACTTTGGTTTTCTAATAACTTTGCGTAAGCTTAAAACCTCAAAGATAAATCTTAAAATTTAAGATGCATGCACAGATATGCCATTGATTGATTCCTTTTTGTTTACTGCAGAAATAACTGTACTCTTTGTTGCGCATCGTCTTCATTAATGGAATAATCTTAAGTAGCCGGATCTTGAGCTGTGCAGGCAAACATTTCTTTTACACCATTATAAGTCGGTGATGTGACCTTAGCATGTCCATAATTCAGTAATTTGGCTTGTTGTACAGCTGGGTTAATATGTTAGATCTTTGGGGTTACTGTACTTTTCAGGTGACAGCACTTGACAAAGCAGTGGTCACTATAATTTATTGTTTAATATTCTACTACATTTCAAATGACAAATGATTTCCCTTTTGAAATTTTTACAGTCAAAAACTCATGTGTTAGATCTATACGTAATTATGGTTCAGTGATGTTGTGAAATCTTAATTTGGTTCATTTTGCAAGTGACAGCATAAGTTTGCCAGATCTTGAAGCATGTGTGTCATTCTGAGTGACCATTGTATTATTGTTCCACATTTAAATGACAAATGATTCTTATTTCATAAATTGTACCATCCAAAACTCTTATGGTTGATACATATGGTTCAGTGATACTGTGAGATCTTAATTTTGGTTCATTTTGCGAGTGAAGGCACTTGCCAGATCTTGAAGCCTACAGTATGTGTCATTCTGAGTGACCACTGTATTATTGTTCCACATTTAAATGACAAGTGATTCTTCTTTCATAAATTGTACCATCCAAAACTCTCATGGTTTATACATATGGCTCAATGATATTGTGAGATCTTAATTTTTTTTCATTTTGTGAGTGACCGCACTTGCCAGATCTTGAAGCCTATGTGTCCCTCTAAGTGACCACCGTATTATTGTTCCACATTTAAATGACAATTGATTCTTCTTTCATAAATTGTACCATCCAAACCTCTTATGGTTTATACATATAGTTTAGTGATATTGTGAGATCTTAATTTTGGTTCATTTTGCGAGTGACGGCATATGCCAGATCTTGAAGCCTATGTATCATTCTGAGTGAGCACCATATTATTGTTCCACATTTAAATGACAAGTGATTTTTCTTTCATAAATTGTACCATCCAAAACTCTTATGGTTTATACATATGGTTCAGTGATATTGTGAGATCTTAACTTTGGTTCATTTTGCGAGTGACGGCGTATGCCAGATCTTGAAGCCTATGTGTCCTTCTGAGTGACCACCGTATTATTGTTCCACATTTAAATGACA
This sequence comes from Porites lobata, assembly GCA_942486035.1. Lineage (NCBI taxonomy): Eukaryota > Metazoa > Cnidaria > Anthozoa > Scleractinia > Poritidae > Porites > Porites lobata. The sequence continues at coordinate 388,513 of CALNXK010000109.1, read as the reverse complement.
AGTGATTCTTCTTTCATAAATTGTACCATTCAAAACTCTTATGGTTTATACATATGGTTCAGTGATATTGTGAGATCTTAATTTTGGTTCATTTTGCGAGTGACAGCATTTTTTTCATTTTGCGAGTGAAGCCTATGTGTCATTCTGAGTGACCACCCGTATTATTGTTCCACATTTAAATGACAAGTGATTCTTCTTTCATAAATTGTACCATCCAAAACACTCATGGTTTATACATATGGTTCAGTGATATTGTGAGATCTTAATTTTGGTTCATTTTGCGAGTGACGGCGTATGCCAGATCTTGAAGCCTATGTGTCCTTCTGAGTGACGACCGTATTATTGTTCCACATTTAAATGACAAGTGATTCTTCTTTCATAAATTGTACCATTCAAAACTCTTATGGTTTATACATATGGTTCAGTGATATTGTGAGATCTTAATTTTGGTTCATTTTGCGAGTGACAGCATTTTTTTCATTTTGCGAGTGAAGCCTATGTGTCATTCTGAGTGACCACCGCATTATTGTTCCACATTTAAATGACAAGTGATTTTTCTTTCATAAATTGTACCATCCAAAACTCTCATGGTTTATACATATGGTTCAGTGATATTGTGAGATCTTAATTTTGGTTCATTTTGCGAGTGACGGCGTATTCCAGATCTTGAAGCCTATGTGTCATTCTGAGTGACCACCGTATTATTGTTCTGCATTTAAATGACAAGTGATTCTTCTTTCATAAATTGTACCATCCAAAACTCTTGTGCTTTATAAATATGGTTCAGTGATATTGTGAGATCTTAATTTTGGCTCATTTTGCGAATGACGGCACTAGCCAGATCCTGAGGCATAAGTGTCATTCCAAGTGACCACTATTACTGTTCCACATTTTAAATGACAATACCTCATTATTTATACCTTTTGTACAGCTCAATGATGTTGAGGGATCTTTGTTAGTTCATTTTGCGAGTAAATGTTTGGCTTTATCATGCCAAATAACCACAATTAATCAATTATTGTTCTAAGCAACATGTGGGTTGCCTTAATGTTACGTTTCTCTGGTTCTGACCGGTTTTACGGTTTATGTATACAGTTGAGTCATGGTTGTGCTCTGTTAGAGCCTGGTGACCTGTGGGACACTATCAGTTCTGCTCTTGAATGACAGGGGAATTAATTTATTTCAGTTTTTATTTACACTTAAAAGAGTCTTAATGAAACAAATGCAGATTCAACAGAAAGAGGCATTTCTGCTCTCTACTTTAACACCTGTTCCAAAAAACATATTATATATTTAATGAAAAAGTTAGTAGGAATAAAATGCAGGGAGAAATTTTTCTCACAAATATCCTCAAACTGTTCCTTTGATTAAGAGAGTGTTTTCAGCTTTTAGCATCGTGTCATTGTTCTGCAACCCAGTCATTTACACTGAGTATGAGCAGTACATGCTTGTTTACCAACTGTGGGTTACTTGTTGGCTGCTAAATCATGGCTCTTCATTTTTCTTTCAGAAAAAAAATTAAAGGGCCAATATGCTCTGAGGGAGTCAACTAGCATCAGTTAGTCAGACAAGGACAAGTACCTTGCATGTATGTCCGTTGCATATATGTCATCAGAGGAGTCTTTGTCTGAAACAGCTGTATCAGAGTCGCATGAAGGTAATTCTTCAGGTTCAGATGAGGACCTCCCAAACAGGGAAAATCTCTGTGTAAGGCCTCTTTCCTGGCAGAGCATTGAGGTTAATGGTTTAATGGCCCAGTTGGACCGCAAAGTTGCATGGTATCAAAGTCAATGAAGTGAAAATAATGGTAATAAAGCACACAGTGAGACCAGCATCAAACCAAGGAGCACCAGGCTAGATGATGCTCCTAAGTTTGCTCTGGCACCCACCACGTACAATAACAAAAGGAACTTGATCATAAGCATAACACAGATAATGTTTTGAAAAACATTCAGAAAAGAAGAAGACATTTTAGATAAAAATGTACAAAATAATAATAACACTCAAGTTGAAGTTGACATGCATCATGATTCAGTTCCTTTTCAGTTAAGTTCCTAGAACCATATTTACTCAGTAGACAATTGCACAATTTTTTGAATTTGATGAAGACCTACAATGTAGTAAGTGAATATCCTTTGACACCCATGGGAAGGAGCCACGTTAAAACTAGGTAAATTACCAAATCTCAAAGTGATTTGTCACAATCCAATGAAGATCTTGCCTGTGTTGCAGACACTCTAAACCTTCTGTATAGAGCATGCCGTCTGAGAATTAGTGCACAATATCATGTTTGAATTCCACTGGGTCACAAAGACATGCATGTATGTCAGCGTTTTGTGATTGGCTAGATAGGTTCTTACGCTGTTTGTGATTAGTCCGATTTGAAATAAAGTGTTGACACAAAGTCACATAATCTCAATGACCTTTGTATGGTATGGTGGAGCCACAAACTTTCCCTTACCAGACAAATGTCTGCAAAATTTGCCATCTTTGCAGAGCTGTCCTTGTTAGTTTGCACCGAATCACTCTGTAACTTGGCAACTTTACTGAATTTTAAAAACCTTCCATCTAGTAGCCTGTAAATGCAGCTGTATTTTCAGTCGTCGTGTCCATTCACCCAACATAATTATGTAATTGGAGATACATCTGCATCCACTTTCCGCAGTGGTGACAGATCCTAGGGCTACCCTAAGCACTGCCTTAAAAAGTGCCACTCCGCGGACTAAATCTAGCCAATACACCCCATAGTAGAGTAATTACTGGACTCCAAATGCCATGATCCTATTTTGTTCTTGGCATATTTTATGAAAAAAGAGTGCGGTTATGTTTTATGCAAAAAAAAAAATACCGTGTGTGATAACAGTTTTTTGATAAGCATGGCTTAAATTTTAATCACCTGCATGCCAATAACAATAATAATGATGATGAATTAAAGAAGTTCTACAGAGCGTTCATAGTGTATAGATTGTGTTTGGATAATTTGGATATTTAATCAGTCCAATACTGCAAGCAAAACAGCTGATCATGTGAATCAGAAAAAATTTAAATTGCTCAAATTTTTAGCAAATAATTTGATTTTAGTAAAAAAAAATAAATGTAATAAATTATTTATGGTCATATAATAGTACAAGAATTTCACCAAATCATATTATTTACAGTGATATTATAATAATAATAATAATAATAATAATAATAATAATAATAATAATAATAATAATAATAATACAAGTATTTAACCAAATCAGTGGATAGCAGATTTGCTTTCATAACTTGAAAAGCTTTTGGCTACCTATAGGATGAGAGTAAAATGGGGGTGTCATTTCATGCTAGTTTTAGAAGTTTAGCAGTAAATGAAGCACCTGTAAAATAAAATACATGTACATGCTAAAAAGGTGACAAAATTAACCTTATAAGTGTTTACTGCTGGGTAAAAATATATCAAAGTTGTACCCAAATCATAGAAATGCACAGAGCTTTCGCATAGTAACTCATTTTATTTACAAGAAATATTTTTATATAACTGATTTGGTTAAAAATGAATCATACAGATGTATCTCCCCTTGGGGTAAGTGAATAGCACTAGGTACACTATATAATATTATTCACTGCCTATTTTGGGTAGTGGGTAATATTTATCAGATGAAAACAAGTTCTTATAAATAATAGTTAGAGGAATATCGCTTATCATAATAATTTGAGGCTAATTTTATTTCCTGTGGTTGATGTTCTGTCCATTAGTAAGGATGTCACATCTACATTGGGAGTGATGTGTACGTGTGGTCATCGTACAACCATTTGCCAATAGTATCAATTGAATCTAGAAAGAGTATATTTGAAGTATACCACTCAAATGGAGTTACGTTTTACCTGTACCAACCTTGGATAATTATGAACCAGCTAGTGTTGACTTGCACTTTCAAACCCAATGTGCATTCTTATACACTCATGAATGTAGATAGTTTCACATTGTATGTGCTTTTTATTTAAAGGCATATATTTTGTGGTACATGTAGTGCCCTGCGGAGGCCAATGGAACTTTCTTTTAATTTATCTTGCTTTTTATTGTACAGTGTATATTAAAGATAATAAAGTCATTTTATTCTTGAAATTTTGTTTGGTGTCTAAATTGTTTGTCAGTCATTACTATTTTATGGTACCAAATAAAAATAAGAAACATGTGGATAATGATGTTTTGATCAAATTTGCTATCTTGAGTGAAAGTGTAAAAAAGTGATATTTTAATCAACTTTGCTTACCTTACTTTAAGTGTGGAAAACTGCTATCATAGCAATATTTGCCATCCTGAGCAAAGATACATAAGAACTGATATTTGATCAACTTTGCTACTATTGGGAAAAGTATGGGAAACTACTGTTTTGATCATATCTGCCATCCTGAGCAAAATTGAGAATAAAGTGGTATTTGGCCAAATTTGCTACCCTGAGCAAAACAGTGGCAAACGCCTATTTAGATCATATTTGCCACACTGAGCAAAGATACAGAAGAAGTGATAATTTGACCTCATTTACTACACTGGGCGATACACAAATAACGTGAATTTTTGCTCAGATTTACTATCCTGGGCGAAACTGTTGAAAAATGAGTTTTGGTCACTTTTGCTACATTGAGCAAAAATGTGGCAAATTACTACTTTGACCGAATTTGCTATAGAGAGCAAAAGCATTCAAAAATTCATCTTCGATCGCTTTTGCCCATTTGGGCAAAAACCTGACAAATGTCAGTTTTGCTATCAAGTTTGACACCCCTGTAAATGCCTTGATAAAGTAAAGGTTATCCTTGTTTTTACACACGGGGCAAATTTGAGGCAAATTCGGCATTTACCACCTTTGCCACTAATGCAAAATTATGGCAAAGTTGGTCCTATGTCATGTGGCAAAATTGAGCAAAATTAAGCAAATGTGGCATTTGCAGATGATTTGCTCCAAATTTGCTATAGAGGTAAATCCGTTTTTTCGTCCAGTGCTACGATCGTGACCTTTAAGGAGCATAATACCTTTCTCAAAAAAACAAAAAATTAATACACTGCCCTGAGCACAATCAAACTTTCCTCCCAATGTTGTTGAGGAATGTTTTTTTTTTTCAGCTCATGATCAGTTTGTCCAATTTTGCGGCCAACATTGGAGGGAAAGAAGGAAAACGTTCGACCGACCATAGCACATGTACATTAATGATGTCTTTGACCCAAGTTGTATCGTCACGCCTTGTAGGTTGTGTCGTATAAATGATCATGATGATGCTCAAATAACCATTCAGTGAGTTTACCTTCATCCGTTCTTGTCCTTGCATGATCTCTGTGTAGTAGCGGGGATGATCATCTGAGGCAGCTCTGTACTGTAGGGTGTACTTGGTTACCCATGTGGCCTTGTCGCTGCTCCCTTGTGTTGCTATACCCGTTACGGTGAAGTCCTCGCTCAAATCAATGCCAAGGTACTGATTAAGATCATTTACAGCCGCTGACCAAGCTCCTCTTAAATTTAGTCTGCCCAGGTGCGCATTGTCATTCTCGGACGAGATTGAAGACGCAAACATTTTGTCATCAGGTATGGTACCGTCTGCAATTCCTAACGCTGCGTGGCAGTCTAAGGGAAAAAAATCAAAGTCTGAGTTAAAACTCTCGATATAATACACATGATTTAGAAATTTTTATTCTTTCGCGAAGAGTTGTGTTAATTGGGGAGCTAGCCGACTCTCCTCGTCCCTAGCCAGTAGGGACGTTTCGCCAGGAAGGACGTCTATGCCTCAGCGACAGAAATTCCATATACTGATGACAAAACTCAATGTTTTCATAGTTGAATCCGGTGGTCATTATCGATTTTGTGTTTCTCCTGGTCTATTCTGGTAAATGTAAAGGTTTTCGTTCTTTAGCAAAAAATCTTAATCCTGGTCGATTATGGTAAATTTAAAGGTTTTTGTTCTTTTAGCGAACAAGCTCCAGCAAATGCTTTTTCTCAAGAGGATCGAATGCCCACGAATATTGACTGTTTTGTTGTAGATTCATTTACATCTAAGCGACCGTATGTCGTTTGTCTGTCATTTGCAAACAATAACTGAAATAATAAGCTACTACGTCGACCAATCAGAACTCCTGACCAGAATTTGGACAGATTTTACATCATTAGTATGGAATTTTTGTCGCTGAGGCGCTGATGTCCCTTCTGGCGAAACGTCCCCAGCGGCGAGGTCAGCGACTCGCCCAGACGGTTGTTTTCGCATGCAGGCTTCTCTGACGATGGTTTGGAGTTAGTTATATAAAAGAGGCGTAACAAGGACTGAATTCTCAGAGTTACGCACGGTTGTCCAAATGCGCCATACATTGTCCTCCAGATAGTTTCCACACACAAGTGCCTTAATTAAATTTTAAGTTAGTCATCACTTTGATGAGTTAAACATCTCGCTGATCATTTGTATGGAAGAAACAGTGATGGCCTTCGTGTACGCACGTGGCAAAATTGGAAAAGCTTCAGCTGCATTCTAGTTTGTAAAGTCATTTAAAAACAGTTAACAAGAGTAAAATATGAATCCTTATTTTAAAAGAATTAAAGTTAAAAAGAGTACTACCGCAAAGACTGATCAAACAACGTGAAAAAGGCTGAAGTATACAATATTTCTACTAGTCAATGAAGACGCTCTTTCCAGCGAAATTGACGGATTTTCCTTAACTTGTCCAAAAAGTCAAAGGTTGAAATAACCGTGAAACGGTCCAACTAACCCCTGAATTTCGACTTCCGTATATCAAATTCTGTTTTTCCCCGTTAATGCTTTGTTTGTCTACTTTTATTTTTTTCATTGTAAGTTCAGATACCAACTCGTGCGCATGTAGCTACGCTCATACTATAAGATGTTCATGGTAAATGCCACAACCACCAATCTTGCTCAATGTTACTTTAACATAGCTTAACATGCTATCACTTGGGTAAAATTAAACAGCAAATCTTATTCCAGTCTAAATTATTAGAGCAAATTGCCAATAAGAAATTAGTGAGAAAACCTGTAGTGAATGACTTGTATTTCAGATTTGTTAAAGATGGATTCTGCATGAGCGAAAAACAATAAAGAATGAAGTGGTAATTGAATGACTGGTAGTTACCTCGACAACCGTACAATTCCACCCTCATTGATATGTTCTGATGCCAGGTTGTTGGTCGAAAATGGATATAACGTGCCCTGATTGGAGGATTTAAGTCGTAAGTGACAACCAAGTCTTGATCTGAGTTTGCAGTGAACTCCTAAATAAGAAAATGGTAAAAGATTAACTTGTGCTCGCTGTTTCGTAGCCTCCCACGCAGGCGTTTTTAGGGGAGCTCGTGTTTCATCCCTCCCCACAAACGCCTGCTCAACCGAGAATAACATTCCTTTCCCAAGCTTAGCCAGTCACATTGTACTTTCCAAATTGTGGAAAGTTAACCTTGACTGCAGGGTGACCCGATAATTACTCGATCTGCACGAAACACAAGGAAAGCTTTATGACCTCTAATAAATGTTAGACTCAGAGCGGCAAAAGTAAGATTTAGTCAGATTTTACAATACTCCTTGTACTGCATAACCTTAGCGAAGGAAAGAAAAGAAGGAAAAAGGTAACTCTGGAGTCACGTTTTTGCGCTACCACGAGGTTATGAGTCGATTTACATCATATTATCTCAGATTTAGAGGACAGGGGGTCGCATTCACAAAAGTAAAGACCAAAGGAGATTGGACGTTCTTAAAGGCCTCCTTGTTAAAGTAAGTCTTAACTTTTCTCTAATCTTTAGTAGATCAAATTTGAGTCATAATATGTCCGTGGTTTTAAAAATTTGTGTAGGCCTACGATGTTATACAAGACCAAATTCATCCCTGAATCACATACTACCAACTCCGCGGCATGGCCAGTACCTTACGCGTGCGCGCAGCCATATAACCTGGATACTGTGAACTAGCGCTTAAAGGAGAGTGCCTTGCACTCGCCTCGTCAGTAGGAGACCTTTGCCTACAATTTGGAGGTCATAATGCAAAGAAGGTAATTAAAATTTACTGGAAACAAAGAAGCATTAACGTCTTACTGTACACTTGGCGTTTTCTCGCTCGGTGTAATTTTGAAAATTCACTCCATCGCTATTAAACTGCAGCTGATAACTGGTCACCCATCCAAAGGCCGAGCCATCACCATGGGCTCCCTGTGTTGATATACGTGCCACCCTAGTTAATTGGCTTTCCATATCCACCTCAAGCCATTGGTTTTCATCATTCGTGGCTGCTACCCAGCCTCCTTTATAATACAGTCTGGCATGACTTGCTGCATAGCTGGCGTTATGTTCTGAAGAGGCGCTAATTTGAGCATCAGCGATCGCAAGGCTTTCCATGCCCAGAGGTGTTCGACATTCTACGAGAGGTTAATGGAATCGGGAAATATTCGTTAGAAAAACCGATTTGATTATTACAAAAAACTACTTTCAGAAAAATGTCTTCAAAAAACTAGAAAAAAGACCTTAAGGATAGTGACATCCAATCCAACACCAAATCTGAACACCGAGCTGCGTTGAAGGTTGGCCTGTCACGGCAATCTAGTCCATCTGTTTAGTATTACCAATTATTTGGCCGTACACGCTTTGGAACTTATAATAAGCAAAAGAATTACCCGTAAATACGGCTTTGTGAGGAAAAATATGTCTCTCAGGAATTTAAGTTACAAACAACCAGAGATAAACTTTGATGAACTGCTGGTCTGGACAGATTTCAAACTTGCCCCAAGTGATTGCAATGACTGTTATGAAAAATTAGCCCTGGGAAAACGTAGAAATTAACTTTGAATGAATAAAAATAGTTTACTGATTAGGTAGTTCTTTACCTTCACATATAGTTATTCCATCTCCCTCAAACCCAGGTTTACATGTACAACTAAACGAGCCAACGGTGTTAATGCACGTTGCGTTGGGATGGTGGCAATTGTGAAGGGTTCTGGTGCATTCATCGATGTCTGTTTGAAGTAAACCGTAGTTGTTAGTAGATTAAATTGTAAAATTTTTTTCCTGTTCCAGATCAGAAATGTACAAAATAAGATTTCTAATTCTGAGGAAAACTGGAATTTTGTGACAATACATGTTTTAGTGTTTTCTTATTTAAGTCCTTTTCTATGCCAATGCCCTGACTACTTATACTAGGAAGTGGTTTATTCAAATCAGTAAATGTTTTTCTAGTTCGTGCCATAAGCCTTCTTTTTTTCCGTACCCCCAGCCGTAGAGGGTAGGGTGGGTGGGTTGATAGGCCGTCAGGTGCACGAAGGTCTCCATGGCAACCCTAACACGGATTAACATATTCTTACTAAATAGGAGGAAAAAGTCGGTAAAGATCTGTCACCAGCGAGGTGAGAATGCAATCCGCAAGTAACAGCAAATGCAAGTAAAAATACCTTGACAGGTGAAACATTTTACTGACCCTTCAAGCTACTTACTGCACCTCGCATATCCAAGCGCAGAAAAACAAACTGCTGCCCCACAATTATGTCGAATTTAACTTTACATAGATGGGAGCCACAAGAATCGGTCCCTGCGGTTCCCAGAGTTTGGTGCATTTGAAGGGACAGAATAGATACTATGTATCCAAATGCGTCCTCGTTAATTTGCTGTTTAGATTACCAGCAGGGCAATCTGATTTGAGTCAGTCAAGTCAAGGCTTGGCAGGACTGGTATGAGCGAAAATATCCGAGGGGGGAACTGAACTATACCTTGTTCCCAAAATAGATTTTTTTTTCATTTTGTTATAAGTTCTTTTGGAAGTCATTGCGCTGATTTCTGTGTTTCATCAAAGTTAGGAACACCGAAACAGTTATGCCCTTAACTGGGTTTAACAAAACTTAGTCAGTCAAAATAATATAACACTGATAACCGGGCCGAGACCTGATTACTAAAGACAAGACCGCCAGCAGTCTTAGTTTCCTATAAAGCTTACAGGGGGTAGCAAAGGGCACTCCCCAATTGAATTCTTACCAACACACAGGCGACCGTTCCCAGTAAAACCATCTTTGCAAAGACATTCATACGAGCCCAAAGTGTTGTTACAGTGGGCATAGTAGTGGCAGCTGTCCAACTGTTTCGCACACTCATCAACATCTGTAATGAAAATCACCAAGTCAAGTCAAAATAGGACTGGAAAATGTAACAGGTTAGTCAACAATGACCAGACCGTTGCTTGGGGGAGTAGCTTAGGCAATTCATTTTTCTCACTAAGTAGTATAGTGGGGACCAGTTACTCTGTTTTCTGCTGCGGTGGAATATCATTATCGTGCGGTAGAACACATTAAGCCTTTTGTCCTTATCTTATGAATAACTGTGCTGTAGAATCTCATAAGGATAAGGTGACGTACTGTTGGTGGTCAAATCGGTTTAACAGATCAATGAATGTTATGCTTTTTGATTAGTTAAATGAAGACTAAAAAAGTGTTTATGGGTTAATGAATAAAAGTTCACTCCCGTGTGAATTATAAATCACTAAGCCGTAATTAGAATTATGCAAATCCCATTTACTACCGCTTTTGTTGCACATTGCATTGCCACACAAATCGTGCATAAAATTGGCCATGGGTTTGGAGGCCACTAGCTCCTCCAATAGCTCCGAACACAATATTTTCAAGGCCGGATTTAGGGGTGGGCCCTGGGGGCCTCGGCCCCCATTTTTGTCCTTGGATTTTTTGTCTTTTGTAAACGTGTCGGTTGGTACTTTGAGCTTTGTTGCCTAAATATATTTTCTTTAATGAATATGGTTATGGTTATGGTTCGAAGCCTACATTTTTAGTCGCACATGACCAAAGCTCCCAGAATGCATGCAGTAAATATCCGTCTCAAACAAACTGGATTTGACAATTTTTCAGGGAGACAATTTTACCGCCTTTGTCGGGAGGTTGCGTGTGCTCTCGCCGCGATCGCTTCGGTCCCTGCTAAAGTGTTACTTGCTTCTTTGGCCACAACCACACCTGTGGTTTATTAAATATTTCAGCATTACAGGTTAAATGTAGAATCCAGGCATTTGCTAAATTTAAGCGTCCTGATGGGCGCTATCGGGCCCATATTACCACTATATACTATATCTTTAGGCCCCCTCTATCACAAAATCCTCCTTCCGCCCCTGATTTAATTTTTACTTCCCCCACTCCCCTTCCTTTTCTTGCACAACTAGGTTATTTCGCTCATGCTCATTTTTTTCTTTATTTTCCCTCCAAGACCACCACATTCCACGTCTCGAGGCTGATGGGTCTTATACACTGAAAGTTGTACCTCTACAACAGCCACCTTAGGGAAGGACGAAAGTGGCCGTTGGGAGGTGGCCGTTGTAGAGAGGTTGAAACAAGAGCAAATGTGTGGACTGTCCGCCAAAAAAAAGGCAACTGTAGAGTGGTGACTTTTGTGAAAAGGGGGCCGTTAGTGGAGGTTCGATTCTATACGCATTTCACCCCTTTTTCCTATCCTGAAGAAGGTCACGGAGGTCTAAACCGATGACAACTATTGAATTATTTCAAAGTATTGATTCTCTAGATCTTACTTCAGTTAAGCCTGCCAGCTCGATGCGAGCAAGCTGGAAGGCGTGCTCTGGGAATAACCGTTAACCGTTAATACCTCTAATTTACTGAGATTCTCCAGGAAGGATTGGCCTTGTCGGCCATTTGCCCAGCCATCGAATCCCTTCTTCAAACTCATCAACAACAACAACAGAAACTACCCCTAGATGAATGAAGCGGTCTTCGTCGACTTCATTCGACGATCGAACCAACATACTCACCAACAGCACAGGCCTCTCCTGTGAAGCCTGAAGGACACTCACATTGAAAGTCATCAGACTCAAAGTTTGGAACGCATGAAGCGTTTTTAACGCAAGGTCCTCTGGAGCAAGAATTCTATTCAAAAGAAAAGAATAACAGCCGGGATACAAAAATCATTTCAATGCGTCATTTATATCTCCAACACCAGATCCAATCCTGGAGAGATGAGCTTTTCAGGGGTTTAGAGTTCTGCCTATATAATTTCCGTTGATGAATTCAGAACTATACAAGACGAGCACACGCTATAAAGAAATTTAAAGGTCGTGTTCTATTGAGAACAACCTTTTTTTGGTTGGTTGGGTTGGTCGGGTGTTTTCGTGTTCTATTTGAAAAAACCGTTTTTGGTTGGTCAGTGGTTGATCAACTTTTCCAATCAGCTCAGAACGTGGTTGAAATGGTTGAAAACAATGGGTAGTGTTTTTTGCGAATTTCGTGCTAAAACTTATTCCGTGAACGAAATGTTCGCATGGGTCTCACGAAACTGAACTGAGAGGTACCGGTAAACATACTACGATAGAGATCTTTATGCAACTTCAAAAGCACTTTGTAAAATGAATGGAGAAAAGGAACAATGTTTTAAAATCTAAACTATAACCAATGCTTCACAGACTTTAATATTTTACTATCATAACTCGAATCTTTTTATTCTCAAAAATAGTGTATGCGAAGTTCACGTTTCTCCTTAGTCTCCAACAACAGTTATGCTACATATTCCCAATCATGATCATCATCTTTTTTCATCAGACTAGCACTGAAGCGTTGTTTTAGGTCACGTGTTGAAGAAGAGCCGTAGCAACCATTCTGCCTTTCGCCAATATGTTGACAACCTTTACGACAGAAGTCAAAGAAGTCTGGAAATCACTAATTATAAACCCAGTCCCATTTGCGTTTCAACCAAAATCGGTTGGAAATGTGTTCTATTGGGAACTTCAACCAAATCAACCAAAACCGTTTTCTGTTGAAATGGCTGGTCCCAATAGAACACGACCTTAAACCCTGATATGATGTACTTGATGTACGTAGTAAAGACCTCGCTAAGCCTATCTCTACTTGCCATTAATGCTGAGGCTATTTTAGACCACTTTGCGGTTTTTTTTATAAATGCTCAAGATTGAGAAAATCTCACTGTAGCCGTTGCAATACAAAATGAGATGAGCTTTTTAAAATGTATCACCCTGTTCAACACTTAGGCAGTCCCAGTCGAGTGGCACCATATGCAAGAGGTTAAATTAATAGTGAGAACACCCTGTTTAGTGTGCTGTGTTTCGAAGGAAGGTCTTGAGGCTGTAAGTCTTTCTTTGTCGTTTTATCAGAAGTCGTGCGTTCATGTAATATATCAAACACGAGATGCAGTGTTTCATCACCAGATGAAACACCGAGAAGCGAGTTGAAAATACGACGCGCAGCGGAGTATTTTTGACGAACTTCGAGGTGTTTCATCTGGTGATGAAACACTGTGTCGAATGTTTGATATTTCTTCTCAACCAAAATCATTTTTGAAGGAGAAATTAAGGATGCAAAAATGAGCAGTTTTTCATCTGATATCCAAACACTCATTAAACATTAATTTCCTTTGAATTTTCTTTATGAATTATTAATGAGTTTGAGAAATGTACTTGAATAACGTACAAGACTGAAATAAATAGTTCTCTAGATTATAATTATCACATGACCAAAAAGACCATTACAAAGCCTATACATGAGTCAACTCTCGTAAGCCACCACCCTTAGAGCACGAAAAAGTGGTTGCTTATAGAAGGTGGTCACTATGAGAGAATTGACTATAGTACACCCTCTTTGAGAATGCAAATGTGGGGCAGAGATGCAGGTACTAGTTTAAGGTGGTTTTTCACTGTCGCGTAATTTTTCCCCGCGTAAATGTCACGTGTAAATTAATGTTGAACCTCGCTCAACTTTTACGTTTACGTGTGGCCTTTCAAAAATCGTTTTTATTCTACATACGCACATAAAAATTACCCGATAGTGAAAATTCACCCCTAGGCCAATTAAGGAACACTGCCCACTGCCCGTATCCTGCGAACAGAAGACACATTTCCGGTCGTCGCTACCCTCAGAAATTTTTCGGAGGGAGAGAAGCCACGACCAGAAACGCGTCTGCTGTTCGCAGGCTAACTGCCCGAGGTGCAAATAATTTTAAGTACAAGTCAAATGTACCTTTAATCCACGGTATAAGTAGTTTGGCCTATTTGTCATGTTCTGTGGGTCCCTAAACTCATCTGATTTGCTGATTTGACAGTCCCTTATGACACCCTCTACCAAAGGCCCTAGGTTATACGATACACACAGTCTGTGTTGGAAGCATCTGAGTTGGCAGTCGTCCTCCTTTTCAACTGGATATGACGTAAGCACTTGTCCTTCCAATGATTTGTCATATTTCACGGCTAGAACCTTGACGAATGAGCATCTACCATCTTTATCGTTCCATGAAATGGTGTCAAAATATTTATGCATACAAATGATGTGTGGAAAACAAACAAACAGACAAAATCAGTATGCGACAGTCTTATTTTTGCCAAAGTATTTCAAAGGTAATTACTGTATTTTAACTTAGGATTCTAACAGCAAAAACTCAACAAAAGGTAAACAGGCTCTCAAGTGGAGTTGGGCAAAAAAAAAATTCGGCGCGTAACGGAGTCGAGCGTGGCCTGGGGAGAAAAATAAACGTCTCTTTTCTCCCCAGGCCACTCTCTGCTCACTTCGCTCGCCGATTTTTCTTTTCACCCTGCTCCACTTGGGAGCTTGTTCGCGGGCTACGATTTGTTAATGTAAAACGTGCCCCTTGATCAGTCATGGCCACGTTACAGCCTCTGCTTGTCCTGGTTGGGTTTAACCGGTAGCTGAGAAATGGTCAAAATTTTAGCTATCAGCTGGAAAAAAGGGCTGAGATCCAGCTGAGATCGGAGATCCATAGAATTTACAGTTAGTAAGTACTTGCTGAAAATTTAACTCTGGTAGCTGAGATATTGCCGAAATTCTAACTTAGTGATAGTTGAGATTCAAGCATTTATCTCCTTGCAAACTCTCCATAGCCACCTGCAATAGCTCAATCCCTAGGCCTGTACAGTCGGATTGATCCAAAATTTATCCCACCTAATTAACACCCAAAATACATCTCATCAATATGCCTGTTTTTTCTCTTTTGAAAAAAAAGATGTTTATTTTCTAACTGAAAGATTTTCATGAGTAATTCCCTACCCTTGGTGGTGGCATTAATATTTTATACAAGCAATTAAGACGCAAGTTTATTTAACATAAATATCGCAGCTGAAATGAGTCTCCCACTGGAGGTATGTTTTGAAGCTTTAGTAAATAATGGTAATGTTAATGACCTCGACTAATAATTAATTAACGATCTGTTAATTGTGCTTTAGTGAACTTTTAGTTTCTGTAAGTTTAGACTCTTGCAAATAGTCATTTGTTATCACTTTTTTATGGCAGTATATCCAGGCTGGCCATTCTTAGTATACGTTCGGCGGCCCTTTTTTACGAGAAGTTCACACTTCACTACTTTGCGTAATGAGATCCGTACAAAAAAAAAATACTGATTTGCATTGTATATATCTTATGATTCAGCAACCTTAGGACAGAAAAATCTCAAAAGTAGCATTTTTAAATTTGTTATTTTCCTTCCATCTTTCTTTTCCTTCTTCTTTCTTTTTTTTTCAGTCATTTTCGTTCACTGAAAATTTGCCCGATCTGTCATCCACTTCGTTCTAAATTAAACGGTATTTAAAGGTAAAAGGAGTTTGTAAACTCACCAACTAAAGCCTGTGAAGTTGTCAGATCGATCGAAGAATTGAGAATGAAAACAAGAGCGACTGTAGCTACATACATGACTGAAACAGGTATCGTTGCAAAGGGTAATCAGATATCGGTGACTCGGTGACTGAAATCATCATGAATTAATCCTAAATGGCGCACAAGGGTGTTTTTAACAGTTGTTAATTGCAAATCATAATATAAAGGTTATTAGTATTTTAATATCCCTCGAACTTGATCAGTGGGGAAAGTTATTAAAGGGGGCGGCCCTGTAATTTTAACCTGTTTATTTGTATTTATTGGAATTTCTTATACCTCTCATGCTGAGTCTAAGCGTAAGTTTGAAACAACAATTATAAACGGAACGTGATCTTCTCATTAACTGCAAAATTAAAAATTTTCTCGAAAACTCGAACTTATTTTCAAAAATACGCTTTATGATGAATGGGCTCCCAATAATTGGCAAACATTTTTTTTGAAGTATTGGTATTTGGCAATTTTTCCGCTTTGACTTTTGTTAACTTATCCTGAGACCTGAGCAGCGCATGAAAAGACTCCTGAGTCGCCCTTTTCTCTGTTTCTTTAAAATGTTTGCTGTTATTTGCGATAAAAATTAAATGAAATTGGCCTAGCGGGCTTCGCGTACCCATTATTCACGAGCACCTGCGTAAAATACCGATAACTGTACTTAGTTTCTGCTGACTAATAATTGTAGAAAAAAAGTGTAAAAAGGCAAACTGATCCTTACAGCAAGGCGATGAACTATTATCAAAAGAATAAAACAAAAAAAATATACTGCAAAATTTCGAAAATAATTCCGGGGCTTATATTTTTCAAAGGCCCTTTTTGAGGAGCTTATTTTTGGAGGGGCTTATATTCGGAGGGGCTTCTCTATGGAGGGAAATTTGCGTTTCAAAATCGATTGGCCTAGCCTTATAGTTGGACGGAAATGTACTGTTTTTGCTTTGTTTTACTTTGTATTTGAGGGCAAATACAAAGCCCCGGGGGGCTTATATTTGGAGGAGCAATTTAACGGAGGGTTTCTTGCGTTACCGGTTTGGGGGGCTTATATTTGGAGGGACTTATACATGGAGGGGCTTATTTTCAGAATTTTACGGTATGTCAACAAATTTGCCCAACGGTGGGCCCCACCGGTGTAACCGTTGGCGCGATCCATTCAACCAAAATTCAGACCGGTCCGACCGGGAAAAGAGGACCACCTCAAAAGGTGGACCTGTTTTTTCGAAACTTTTCCGGTTGGACCGAACCGATCCATTGAGTTTTGGACCGAAATTTCCGGAAATTTTGGTTGAATGGATCGCGCCCCGTGCCTTTTGGAAAAACTGCATTGTGGGTAAAATAATTCAAAATGGCGGACAAAGGACGAAAAGTTTGTTCAAGAATATGTGGTTGTTCTTTGTGGCTTCTGTTCAGCTGGTAAGCTTATGTTGAACTCCTTGTACTAACATCAAAGCTGTAGAGTACTTAAAAGAGAAACCACTGCAGATTCTGGAAGGATTTTTGAAATCGTTTTGTTTAATCGACCATTTTCCAGTGTTATGTAAGCTTAAGCTTACGTCTATACAACTACATACAAGCAGATATGAGGCATGGCGATGCCTGTGGTGTTGTTTTCTACCTACAAAGCGTATTTGGTGGGCTTATAAGCAGGATTGTTTTATACGCAGTCTACACTAAGCACTCTCATAATTACAGTAGTTGAAATTCGTCCCTTCTTTTCCATGAAAGCCATGACTTGTCACTCACCAACAGATGTTTCAGATTGTGTCATATAAGTGTACATAGAGAGACAACTTAGCCCATTATTTTATTTAGGTTGTAGGCTTGTATCCAGAGAAGTCGATCCAGTGTGCTACCCTCTCGAACTGAACATTAATGGGATGCCTATCTGCTCAAGCAGCTTATAATAAGCATAGGTTAATATACCTCAGTGCCTTCCAAAGTAAAACATGTGTAATTTTCCCACCCATATTTAACCGAATATCCAAAACAATTCAACTTCTTCTGAACAGTTTCTAAGATGTTCAGAAGACTTCACGAATCTTCACTGTTTTCTAAGGTTACTTCAAGTAACTCAGTAACCTTAGAAAATAGCTGGTAGTTCATGACGCCATCACTGGTTTCCCATGTAAATGATTGAGGACTGAGGGCAAAAATTCCATGCTGGTGATGCATCATTAATTACTCAGATCTAGGTATTGCTGATTGTAAAATTTGTTCCAACCAATCATAAGCACTACCCCCATTTTTGGTAGTGACACTGTCAGTATGGAATTTCCACACTCATTCCTCAAATGCCCTTTAATGGGGAAATCACATAGTGGCGTCACAAAATTTTCTTGGCTGTTTTCTCAGGCTATTAACAAATATGCTCTGATGACTTCTGAATGTTGCTCAATTTAGCAGTACAAAAAGCAAAATCGTGGCACCAAATTGCCGAGATCACACATATCGTGGCTAGATTACTGAGGCAAGGTTTTGTGAGGCCTTAATATAGCTTAATTATTACTAAGGACTCAAACGTGACCTTTAGCTTTTAGTACCATTCATTGGCTTATTTTGGGTGGAAATTGAATTTATTTTTTCATGTTAATGGTCACTGAATGGTTAAAGTAGTCTTGAATTATGTATTATGTTTGGAATCAAAGTTTTTGATCTCAAGGCAAGGAGTGTGACACATGCATACACTGTAATACATGTGGTTGGGTGGTATTGGTTAAATTCCAGCTGCACATTTAAATTCTTATACCAGTTGCTTTCAAAATGTAGATTAATGTTAATCATAATATAGAGAAAATATGAGTGCAGGACTAATCATTACCTACTTTTTCACGTTAAAATAATCTGCAGGTTTGATCTGGCAAACTGTTTTGTAAGCAGGTACAATTCTGTTCTTTGAAAATTAACTGTGAACATCATGACCCACAGGGGGCACAACAAAATTTAATATGATTCACTGGGATGATCAAAGGATGCTCTTTGTGTGTTTTCTTGTTTTTTTTTTGACAGTTTTTCAGTAGAGCCTCAAGAAATACCACTTCCTGACACATTTATTAATCCTGCATTTCAAGTGGCACATCATTTATGGTGAGTAAACTTAAAGTTCCAATTACTTTAATTTTTTAAAATCATGGGGAAAATGGTATCATTTAAGGCATTGTGGCCAGTGTATTGAAGTGCTTTGTTACAGTGAAATGAATTGTTGTAATTGACTGGCTATGTCCTCTTGCTGTTTGAGGAGGTGTAGGGCAGTAATGACAAAATGAGAATTGATATAGTTAGGAGTGATGGTTTGTCCTTGTTCCATGACATGTTGTGTACTTACAGACTGCTGCAGGCAGGATTTGTTATGTAGGAGATCTAGAGCTCTGACAATCATGATCTAGATCTCAAAGTTATACTCCTTGGTTAATATATTGTTTATCATAATTTAACTGCAACCCACATAAAACATTGAATTAAACCTACTTGATCACTCGTGGCTGTATAACAGGTTCTTGTATTTTTGGGTGTTAAAGTGTCAGATTTCTGCCAAGAGGTTCTTAATCCACTAGGTTCTTATTTTTGTGGGGGTTTACTGTGTCCATTATAGAACTTAAGGTAGCAGAGGTACATGTGTTGCAAGTCAAAATTATATTCAGGTGAAAATTTTTCAACCTAGGTTGATTCTCAGTCTCTTTTGTCTCTTTGTCCTTATTCATGAATAATTAGGGCTAGGAGACAAAGAAAATAAATAATTAACATTTGTTAAAAAATTTTAACCTGATTATAATTCTGGCCTGTAACGTATATTTTATACACAGCTGTTGAATTAACCATTTTTCATTTTGTTACCGGCACACACATGTCTGTTAATCGACCAGCAGAAAAAAATAGAAATAATTAATAAGGGGAACATGAGCTTTTTTTCAAGCTCTATTTATCGGTAGTTTTGATTTTAATGTACGGTATTGCGGTATCATTTAGCCCTGTGGTCGTGCGGTTTTTTATCCTTTTGACTAATGGTATTTGTTAAAAGAAGATCTTTCACGGTATTGCAGTTGTGATACTGTTTCAGTTGCACTCTCCTGTCTAATACAGGTCAATATTTTTAAGACTTCAGACTTAATGGTAAATAATTGCACAATTTCTGTCTTGGTTGGGCATCCAAGACCATCTACTGACTGGCTTTTAGATGGTTGTCCTGATCAAATCGAGATCTTCTCATGTTTTCTCTCAATGGCTGAGGTTGATTGTTGTGATAAACAGACACACAAGATGATTACAACAGCTTACTTTAAGTAAGCGTGACTGGTCATAAATGCGGTATCGGTATTTCATTGATTTTCGACACGGTATTTCGATATTTGCCATTTTTTCTCACGGGATTGGTATTGGGTACGGCCCCAATGTCCCTGTCATTAATATAATAAAGATATGGTGTTGTGTTGTGGTGTTCCAATCCTCGTGATCTTTTACCATGATCACTTTTGCTTTCAGGGAAGGAAAGACAACACAAATAATTAAAGAGCTAAACAAGGTGCACAAGCCTTCATATATTTTGGCCACCCCACAGCACACTTTGTACATTTCAAGGTGAGAATTTCATCAAGTGCTTTATACTTAACCCTGGGAGATACATGGATACTTGTAAAATGATACAGCATAAACTGGATTTCTTAGTGTTATCTTGAACAAAAGAGGATAGTAAAACACACTGTAATCTAAGAAATTGGGGATCCTTAATTGCTTGGAATATTATTTTATATGAAATCCATGGTGCCCAGTGCATGAGTTTTTTGGACAAGCTTCATGTAAGATTTCCTAGGCACCAAAGGGCAAAAGTAAGGTAATATTGCCAATCTAGGCAGTTCATCATTACCATGAAAACCAAAATGATTGTTGACATAACTTATACCCAGAATTAGTTAATGCTTTCAGCAACAGCTTTGCACTGCTTCATTTGGTGCAGAGAGCTAACAGCCCACATAGAAATGTTTCCTCCATCTGTAACATGGCACTAATGATAACTTGATTTCGTTTTCCTCTTTTTTATTCACTTATTTAGCTTTCTGTTAGACCAGGTAAGCTTATTTTTTTGGTAATCTTAAGTCACTTCTGATGATTGTATCAAGTGATAAAGTTTCCATGCTTTCTTCTTGTAGTCTTAAAGTTTGCTTAAATTAATATTATATCAAGCTAGCCGATACCAACAAGTTGTGAGAAACCCCTTCCTTACTTAATACAGTCAAACCTTGTTAATAAGGACACTGTGGGGGCCATAGAAAGTGTCTGTATTAACGAGGTGTCCATGTATAGCAGGTTGAATTTAGAGAAAATGTGAGCGCCTGCTTTCTCCAGGGACAAGAAAAACTGTCTGTAATAATGAGGTGTCCATATTAAGCGGGTGTGCATTTGTGTCAATATTTTGTTAGTCTGTTTAAATTATTTGTAATCCTTAACATCACAGGTGTTGTTTGTAGCAGACACCAGGCAAACAGGGACTCCTGCTGTTACATTTACTCAGGGGCATGGGCTGGATGGACCTTGGGGAATGGTAGCTGGTAAGAATCCATACCACACTTCTATTGCTGGTAGATCAGCTACAAGATAATTTCCTTCTAATCATTAAATATAGAACATAGGGTTTTGCAGTCAGTAGCCCGCCTGTGTAGCAGGTGCTTGAGAAATTTATCAGGTGCAAATAATATTGCCTCCATCACAGTCCTTTATTATATAAAATAACTAAGACATTCTATATGTATACACAGTATGATTGTCTGAGAGGCACATGAGAGTACCTGTATGTAAACACAGTAAAATTAAACTGTTGCGATGTCAAGATGTTTTTGTTGTGCATGCATTAATTACGCTTACGAATTTGAAAAAGTGCTGTTACAAGTTTGATGATAAAATCCACTGGTGACTGTCATTGCTGCCACTTACATGTACTTCCTAATGTGGCAGTCACTTAGGGACTAAACCTCATAGTTCTATATTTTGTATGAATTTTTTGTTGATACTTGCAAAAATCAGACGTAATGTAATATTATTGGATTTAATATTATAACGAAATCTCTTTCAGATGACAAATACTTGTATGTTGCAAGTTTTACTACAGATCAGATACACAAGTATGACCTACAAACAAAAAGGTGGGTCTAAATTCTTTCTTACCGGTATGTTTACCAAATAACTTGGTGATAGTTTTTCCAGTCTGTCCACAAATACACGAAAGACTTAATGGAAATGTTGTAGTAAATTTTTTATCTCAGGTATTTTTTTTTCTTTTGTTTTTTGGGTATGGTAATGTGTGCTAATGAAGTTGAAAGTCTTGGAAAAGAAAAATAAAAATTACATGAGATAAAAAAATTAGCTACAGCAGAGATATAGCAAGAGCGCAATCACAGGTTAATTGCTCCCTGCCGCTGGGGACATTTTGCGAGATTCAGCGCATTGTACGTTTGATTTTTCTGTCATTTTGTCTTTTATCTGTCATTCGCAAAAATAGCTGGAAGAGTACAATTATTACATTGACCAATCAGAGCTCTTGACCAGACTCTGAACCGATATACGTCATCAGCCCTCTTGTCATCAGTCACTCGTGTTCAGTGTTTTGAGGGATATTTAAGTTATTTGTCAAGGAAAGCAGGGACAAGGGAAGTAATGGGAAAGGGAGCAAAACTCCCGGAGGAGGAGGGGTACTCCTGGGAATTCTTGGTGGGGGTCTGCTGCCCCGTTCTCCAAATCCTGATCCTATTTCAGACGAAAAAATGTCATTTTTACTACCTGTTTTCAGACCAGACCTCTTTGAAATTATGTCGTCATTACTTAGATAAGAACAGCTACAAAAAACAGGGTTGTCACTAAGATTTCAAGTTGCCGGGAAAATACAACAAGTAGGCAGGAAATCAAACAGCTAGGGATTTCTTTTGGTTCTATTTTTCTTCTATTTGCCAATAAAAGTAGCAGGGGGTCACACTCATAGTAGCCGGCGGAAATCACTGGTCCCCGGCTCTTAATGACCACCCTGAAAAATATTTCTTAAAATCTATTTTGAATTCGCATATTTCTCTCTTTTTCTTACTGATGTGGAATTGAAACGATAAATACGTTCATACACTCCTGTAGTTCCCTCTAAGTCCATACCCGATTCTAGACCTATATGTCTATACTTGTTTTTAGACCAAAATGGCACAAAAACCCTACCCTTTGGGGTGGCACGTACTTCTTTGGCTTATATAAGGGAGTACGGAGTACGCCCGCCCCCCGCCCCCTCCCCCGAAGAACTTTCCCCTAACCTTTCTCTCCTTTTCGTTCCCATCACTCCTTGCTCGCACTTTGCGTTCATTCCCATCATTCTCCACTCGTGCTTCTCGCTCCTTTCCAGCTCCCCTTTTAACAGACCCTGCTTAGGAAGGCTTGTGGAGGAGGCTGTATTATCAGTATAAATTTGTTAGACTCACTAAACGTCTCAGTGGCGGGGAATGATAGGCTGTAATTGCAGGTTAATGCATATTGAATTTTGAGATGACATTAATGTGCACAGGTTTGTAGCTGCATTTGGTAATGAGAGTTACCTTGATTGCCCTGAGGGAATGGCTCTTGGTCCTAACAACACACTTTATGTGGCAAGCTTTCTTGATGACAGGGTGGTGAAATTTTCTTTACCTGATGGCGCATTTCTGGGCGTGGTGAGTTTCCAGCGTGATGCCATATGTTTATGTTACCTCAGGACTCAAAAAATGTCCCTTTTGGTACTGAGTTCTGGGGTACTTACCATGTGACGGAAAATTTCGGAAATTCCGGATGGAAGGTAAATGGTAAGGTCACTTTTCGGAAATTCCAACCGAAAATTGAGGAGTACGTTTTGAGGTAGTCCGTTCATTGCGGTTGGTACGAACCAAACGAAAATGTTGCTTACCATTTACCAATTTCTCGGTTCCTTCTCGGTTCCAGACTCACGCTACTCAAATTCGTGCCTTTTTTGGATTCAAACCGTAACGGATGTGGCAATTCTGCGGTAAACTGGTAAATCGCTTACCATTATGCTTTTGACACCCCAACCGGATTTTTCTGTCAAATGGTAAGCACCCTGGACAAGCAGATTTTCCTGCTGGGCAAGTAACATTTAAAGCTCACTCGCTCAATGGGTAAGGGTCCAGGCAAGATATCCTCCAACTAAATCATTAACTAAGACAAGCAAGTAGTCGCCCCGGGCAAACAAAATGTGAGAACTGCTCGCCTAAAGGACAAGCTGGGATTCAAGGTTTTTCGAGCCCTGCACTTATCTGAATTTCTTCACATTTGACAGTGATAACGTGAAGCCGTGAAAACGTCATAAAACGTTTGAACGTTTAATTTTTTTTTCTTACAGGTTGCTGACAGAAGCCATGGTCTTAAAGGGTAAGAGACGATATAAAACGTTACCCTGGATAAAAATTTATTACGTTTTTAAACAGGCTTCATTAAGGGGGAGCGAGAAAGGGGGTAAAGGCGTTCTTTCGCAGTCTGTCCTTAGTCCCCTCTGATTGAACCGGACTCCTCGCATAGGCTAAAAAAATTTACAAAGAACGCGATGGCTTCATTAAGGGGGAGCGAGAAAGGGGGTAAAGGCGTTCCTTCGCAGTCTGTCCTTAGTCCCCTCTGATTGAACCGGACTCCTCGCATAGGCTAAAAAAAATTACAAAGAACGCGATGGCTTCATTAAGGGGGAGCGAGAAAGGGGGTAAAGGCGTTCTTTCGCAGTCTGTCCTTAGTCCCCTCTGATTGAACCGGACTCCTCGCATAGGCTAAAAAAATTTACAAAGAACGCGATGCATAAAGAGGAAAATGGATGTAAATTTTGAGTTTATTAAGTGGTGTTTTTTAGCGGTAAATTCAAAATACTCACGCGCAGTAAAATGTACATGTATGTCATGGTTCCGGTTTAGCGGATTCTTGCAAGTGGTCGCCTACGACTCTAAAACACGTCTGTTTCATCGGTACGTAAGTTCTTGGAAGATTTCCAGAAGATGCAGTGACCAAATTGGAACAATTTTCAGCTAAAACAGCTTTTTGTGGTTGTTTTTTTTGTTCTACTACTTTATTGTCTTAGTCGAGAAAAAAATTGCATTTTGTTTCACCAATGTAGCTCTTGTAACAGTCTTGTGACGGAAATGAATAAATGGGCGAAGAGTCTGATATTTTAGACTGGGTCCTTCGGGTAAGGGAAATATTAAGTAGATAAATAAAGTGTTCGTAACTCCTAACCAACAAGAATAACTCTTTCGTTTCCAGACCCGAGGATGTCGCGCTTTTACCTGATGGTTCACTGCTAATTTGCAGTCATTACACGGATGCGGTGATGCGGTTTAACTCCTCTACTGGTTAGTAACATAGATCGACATCGTCAAGCCAGTGGGGTGGGGGTCCTTGCTTAAAGGCCGGTTTTCTGTAGTGACGGAGTGGAAGACTTAATCGGACTCGTAACAGTGCGTTGATGTAAACATACTTCGCTGTAGTTAATTGGAGTTTTGTTTCAAGAATACCGACTGAAGGCCACTGAAAAGCCTTTTAACTGATTTCTTAATCGTGTTATTTGCAGGTGAGAAGCTGGGTGTTTTTGCCAAAGTGGAAAAACCAGTTGGTTTGACCGTGGGCTCAGATGGGTGAGTTCATATAAGCAAGAATCGTTCGTAAAGAAGGCAGAGAAATTACTGCAGTGTCAACTTTCGGCAATTCATCACATTAACAGGCTTATAGTAGTTGCCACTCAGTGGTTTAAAGTTTCAGTGTGTGTTTAGGTTTAAGTAGGTAGACCCTCACCGGCTGAGAGGCAAATAAACTGTACTACGGAAAATCGAGGCTGTGTTCATGCTACAGCTGATGCTATACCGGATAGCCGCTCTTGCGCCGGCGCGAAAACCTGTCGTACCGGATAGGTTCGGATAGGGCTTCTGTTCAATTGATTTCGGCGTGATTTCTGTAACGGAGCGAAGCTACGCCCACGCCGATCTCGAAAAGAGGAACGTCACATATGGGATAGGTTGGTTCCACAATAGTCTGCTACACAGCCGTTTATAATGTCGTCACGCAACGCTCCTTCCCAAGAGGAGCAGGAGCGTTGCGTGACGTGACGACACTAAAACCGCTGTGTAGTAGACTAGTGCCACACTGGTGTAGTGTGGACAGGTATTCGGACAATAGAGGAAGTGAATAAGTAGGAGCGAGGACTGGAATAAACTGAGAAGGAAAACATTTACTAAACCCTTTTGGTCAACCGCCCCGGCACGGTATTCAATATGCGTGAACGTCTTGTTCCAGTTCTGTGCTGTTGCTGTTCATAATGTACCGGATAAGGTTTGAACATAATCTGAGCTCGAAACATCAACTTTTGATTTTTTTTTTCAGTATAGTGGTGAATTTACCTTATCCGCAATGCAGCTGATAAATAAAACTTTCGTGTTCAAATTACTCATCAACACAAATGTATAGTAGCATCTCTCTGTATTGTAATTGCTCTAGCTTGAAGAATGTAATTATCAGCAAGTGGTTAAATCTGATGCCGAGTAACCAACATAAGTTGTTCTCATTTCTTGTTCCACAGAAACGTGTACGTGACAAGTTATGTTACAAATAGCATCCTTCGGTTTGACGGGCAAACAGGTTGGTTCATAGTAACACGAGACAAAGTCAGTCTTGCTAGACTTGAGATAATCTGTTAACAGATAGGCCAACGCCCAGTGGGATCTCAGAGCGAATTCTCTGCTCCATCCTTTGTGTCTTAGTGCTTCGCGGAGCAACATTCATTTGTGCAATTTTGCCACTTCCTCTCTGGCTTCGTAGCTCAGTTGGTAGAGTGACGGTACATTTTACCGTACGACTCGGTTGCCGCGCGTGGTTCCCTGATACCCGCTCTTTACGGGTGCCAACGTTCAGTTAGGTTTATGGGTTATAAAAAAAGCAGTTCACTTGTCTGTCCCATCTGCTGTTTTACAGTTAGTCTAACGATAAGAAGCGATCATATTTGCCGTTGTTTTAATCCTTTCGTTCTTACTGACTCTTCCCTGTGTATCCGAGGGTGGTTTTCGCCAAAAACAACAACAACAACAACAACAACAACAAACAAACAAACAAACAAAGGAACTAGTTACGTGATAACCAGGGCCGACTTGATCGAAGGACAATTTAGCGCCGCAAATCCCGGCTTAGTTACCACGACAAGTCAATTGCTATGGTTTCAGTTAACCAAGACTGAGAATGATTCATTCTCTCTTGAGTTAACCGACCGGGCGCCGAACAATTCGGCCCAGGGACCTGTTTCTCGAAAGTCCCAGTAACTTTTCGGGACCGGGAAGCTTTTCTGCGTTGGTTGTGTTTGCATTCTAGATCAAAGTTTCAATAATTTGAAACTAATAAATGAAACTATCAGTTAACGAAGCAAAATTGACTGGTTTGTGGACTAGGAACTGGGCTACTTTTCAACAGGTTTTTAAAAGTTTCCGGGCCTTTTCCGAGAAACGGGCCACAGGCTATTGGGAGCTCCCAGTTGTTCGAAGACCGATTAGCGCTAACCCAGGGCTAAATTTTGTCCCAGGGCCGAGTAGTTCAAAGCCGGGTTGAGATAACCCAGGGTTAGTGCGAGATTTGAATTCAGATTTGAAAGCTTAAAAAGCATTTCAGTTTTAATTCTTTTTGTGTGCAAGTTGATGATTGAAAGCTCTAAATATAACAGAGGAAATTATCCGAGAAAATGCTTTTGAACACAAGAAAGAGAAACCCGGGTAAAATTTAACCCCGGGTTAAGCGCTAATCGGCCTTCGAACAACTGGGCCCAGGTTTCTATTTCTTTTGTTCAAAAGCATTTTTCAGAATAATTTTTTCGATTCTTTTTACAGCATCAAATCATCCAATTGTGGACAAAAAGAATAAAACTGAATTTGCTTTTTAAACTTTCATATCTGAATTGAAATTTTGTACTAACCCTGGGTTATTTTAACCCTGCTTTGAACAACCCAAACTACTCCAATGTACAGTTAAGTTGTCCAAGCGAAAATTTACAAATAGACCCTTTCTGTTGTAGGCGAGTTTATTGATGTTTATGCTGCCGGCGGTGGACTAGAAGGACCATCAAGTGTCAGGTAAATGGGAAAAAAGCTCTTGCAGCCAGTGAAGTGCCGTGACCCACTGATTTTTTCAACAAGAATTCTACCTAAAATGGATCATTCCAATTGATTTCGTAAGATTCTTCCAGTTGCCGGAAAGATTTTTATCCCCATAAAAGAAGACCCTCAGTGCGTTGTCTCTCACTCAGACGTTAGTTGTTGTAACGTAATGTCTGTCAGCCAGCGGGAGTATTCGCATTGAATATTCCGCCGGTAGCTGATTAAAATCACGCAGCTAGCAAGAATTGTACCTTAATAAAGTTTTTACCAGCCAGCTAAAACTCAGCCTGCGGAACGGATATTTTGTGGAATTGCTCCATTGGGTACTTCTGAGTGTTCTTACGTTTTGATTCTAAGACGAGAAGAAGTACGAAATTTTCTCAATTTCAAGTAGGGCGTGAGCGTGAACCAGCGTCATTTTGACGGGAAAATATGGAAGCCGTCGTCATTCTACGACGAGTTTTAGCGAGCATGTCGTAGTGGCGGCGGAAACAAGTTTAAATGTTGAAAGTTTTATCATTTTGCGATTGGGAGAGGGTATAACTCCCTTTAATAAAGATAACAGTGCTAACTGTTCAGGTGAATCAAAAGTACAACGAAGTTTTCCGGGTTGTCTTTTTTTTGAGAATACGCGAGAAAACGTTAAGTCAAATCTCGTACTAGGTAGTCGTTCTCGTCCTTGAATATAAAGGTCTTTAATACGACCTAACGTGCACCCACAGTTTTATAATGAAACTGACGTAACTTTTTTATGTCTCTTTTGTACAGTTTTGCTGACGTGCGAACTCTTTACGCAGCCAGTTATGATAGTGACCGAGTGGTGCTGTATAATAGTACCTCAGGATTTTCTTACACTCTTCCTGGAAAACGAAATGAGCAGCCTGGAAATGGTATGTACAATTATGACGTAAGATCCATTTTAGTAGCCTCCGATGCAGACGTTCTTAGGAAGGCGTGAACGAACCCCTTAGAACAGGTCATGACATTCCTGGTTGTACAGTGACTCGTTCATACCCGTTTTAATTCTGATATAGGAGTCATATTTTTTGCAGGAAATTTCTCAAGTATTTGGCTAATCTGCGACTAAGCTCTCCCTTTATGGCGAGCGCAGCGAACCGCGAGAGAACTCGCGTCTCCTTTCGCGTGCTGCTCTCGCGTGACTTCTCGCAACTCCCCCAAATGGACAGCCAGCCCACGCACTCGTCTAAACCATTTGTATAGTCCGTCGACGCTCTATACAGAAGGTTTACAGCGTCTGCGACGCAGGCAAAAGAATTTGTCGCCAAAAAGAATTCCTACAGATTGCGTAAAGCCTTTCTCATGTTAGCCTGGAACAGGCTCCAAGATAATGGGAAAAGCGGATCGAAAAGTGTTGCGCCAAAACCGCGTGGTGGCGGGGGAGAGACTGTTCGCTCGCTTTTTTTCGCTAAATCCGCACTGACCGAGAGCCTGGTACGGGCTAGTCCATAACGTCAGCCTTAGGTCAAGACAAATTTCCATCCCCGCCTGTGTTGGTGTAAGTAGGGCACGAGGTGTTCACGTGTAAACTTAGGCTCATCGAATAATTCTGAATTTTTTCAAATGTCATTCATTATTGTTATTGTTGTCTTTCAGGTTCTTTCAGGAATACAACCCGAGACAGATAACGATTACTTACCATTTATTTTCCAACGAATTTTAAATACTATCAAAGATTTTCAAGAGAGAATAAAGAACGGTCCTTTTTCTTCTTTTGGGAATTTTCATCATGTTTATAGTACATGTACCTCTGTGAGTGGTAGATATATTAATTTTAGCGAACAAAGTCGTGTTTTACTCACATTTACTCACTCCGATCTGTGCTGTCGGCCTAACAGAATACATCACACTTTTAAAAATCGTTCAACAATTCATCTTTATTGTGGAAACATAGTTTATTTAATATTTTTCAGTCACTTGAAAATAAATAAATAAATAGTATTCCATCGATTAGTCCGGTGTTTTAAAAATTTTATCGCAGTTTTTTAACTGCCTTATGGCGTTCGTGCTTCTCAATAGCTTTCTTTCACGAATTATTTTATACGTTCATACGAAAATGAACGGTATGAATATATTTAAAACAATTTAATAACATGACCAGTTCTCCTCTAGCCCGAGTGGCCCTTAAAGTGATCTGTATTAAATATCCCCAGCAGCATTACTGTTTATTGCGAGTTTATTCAATCAGGGAAGTAATGAGAATAAATATGTATGATCAGTCAGGATAATCCTCTCGCCACAAGCGATGTTTCCTTCGTTTTTATAGGTGCGTTTTGAAGTCTCCCGCGTAAAGAAGCTGCGTTTCCATCGCGATGGGTCGCCGCGAAATCGCCTATGTTTTAGAATTCTGATGCCACTCGTTGGAAAATTACTACGGCACGAGTTGCCAAAAACAAACCTTGGGTCTCTTAGTGGATCAGACTTAAATAAGATACGCCTTATGCTGCTTGAGAAATTGCATTAAAAGTCAACAAGAAATGGTCACGAATTTGATGGCCAACCAATTTGGTGACCAATCTTATTCATTCAAAATGGCTGTTTTTAAGGGTGTTTTTATAGGCCTCGGCTTCATCTCCACAAAACGCAAAACCATAACCTAGCCTAGTTTTATTGTAACCGGAAAAAACTCATCTAGATGGACGGGAGCTAGGTTTTTTTTTAGTTCCATTGATCGTATACTTCGGCATTTACTTCGTTTACCGGACACAGATCACGTAAAACAAAAGAAAAGAAAACACCAAGCAGATTTTTCCCTGAACAGAAAACAAAGAGGTCTTTTGTTTTACGTCATCCTTATCCGGTACACGAAGTTTTGACCTAGGGCGCTTTCCATTCAACAAAATTCCGGTTTGAAATTTCGGAAATTTCACGTGCCAATGGAACTGTACATATCCGTTGCACGGACCCCACCCAAGCCACCGCGCATTTGGCCATTGTTCTTGTCATAATACATAAGAGCGGTACTGGGGACCACGATTTTGTCAAAGGGAAAGGGGCATTTCGGTCCGACCGACCGACCGAAATGACCAGTCCGGTCAAAGTGGACCATCTTCAAAGCTGGTCCTGAATATTCTGGTCGGACCAAACCGAAATAGTCCGTCCCATTCGATGTACCAACGGAAATTTCCTGAATTTTGGGTTGAATGGAAAGCCCCCCTATACTTCGCAGAACGAAGGTCTGCCGGGATTTCGATGGCCCCTCGATCTTTTTAGCACATAACACTCGGAAGTCGTATAGAGGGTCATTTTTTAAATGGGTCTAGTTAGATAGGGACTTTATTAGGGACCACTTGAATGACCATGCTCTATTAAGTCCTTGGGATCAGATTGAATCTCGGCAGCAGGCTCTATCGGCAGGTCTGGGTTATTTTGAGCCACTTGCTTGTACGTGTGTGTAATGGCGGCTAAAATAAAAATACAATACAATAATTCAGAAAACTAGCTTTAAACAGGTGTTTGAAATGAAAATCAATAGCGAATAAAATAAAAAAAAAAAGACAAAAGGATTCAACCAGGAACGCCTGATACTTGCCCTTCATAAGAAACCCAGAATGCCCATGTATAGGATTGCCAAGGGCTATACGAGCCGTGCTAGTGTTACGTAATAGAGTGTAGGGAGAGAATCAGGAATGCTATTCACATTCAGCGGTGTGTACGGTCAAGTCCAAAAAAGCGAATAAAAACATATGACGAGGGACGTTGCATCTCATTTTCTAAGGAAAATACGCGTCATCTTTCAAAAGAAATTCCATTTAGTTACACACTGACCTCTGAAACAAAGTTAAATCCGCGATCACGCTTGTAAAGTAGTCTCCCGCTAGAATCCCAACTTTGTTTTTTCCAGGTCGACAGATTTGTTTCTGTTTCAGTTCTACAGGAACTTTGAATTTCTAAAACGCTTAACAATGGTTGTAAAAAGAAAAAGAAAATGAAACTGACAAAAAACCTGTGTCGATCAAGTGAAACGTAATGAACATAATTCAAGCACCAAAACTTCAAAACAACTGAAAATTTTCACTTTGTTATGGCAAAAAAAGCTGCTTAACAAAGGATAGTTTTTTTTACACGCCTTTTTTAAATTCAACCAGTACAACATTTACTACCCCTCAAAGACAACAAAATTATGAGAATTTTATTATGGTGTTGAGCTATTTGTCTTATTTTCATAACGGTGACTACAAGCTTCAATAAATCTGACATAGCCTTTGATAAGGTGAGAAAAGATTACAAACACGACGCCAATCACACTCGTATTGACCGCGGGATATGAAGGATAATACAAAGGGCGGGTGAAATATTATCAATAATTAAACGCACGCGATGAAGCAATCATTGTATTATCATACGCTGCTGAGATCCGATATATGTTGAAATGAATTGTTGAAATGTAAATAGTTAAAAGGAGCTTTTTTTGATGACTGTCACGACCTTACCACTTAGTTTGGTGGAAACATAATCAAGCACACGATGCCGGACGCCCACTAACACGCGATGAGTATATTGCTGCACAAACCGTAACATATTCACTTATAATTGCACCAGCGCAATAGCTTGGGAGACGGAAAAGCTTTACAGAAAAAACACTAAAAGCGCATATCGATGACATCTTTCAAAAACTCACACACCCACGTAAAACATAATACTCTGGTTTTCTTTCTGGCAAGTTACAAGCCATTAAAAACTGTCACAGCTTACTTTCCATACTTCAATTATTTTCTTATTGTTGTTTTTTCCTTTTCTACAGAGCAAAGGCATAACGAATCTACTTTTAATTTCTTTTTCCTTTTTTTGCATAGGAAATTGGGATATAATATTGCTAGTGAGGTTATACAATCTACTTGACCCGTTAAAAGATTTCGGACGGATGAAAAATTAGTCACACATGTTGAAAACAACAAAGGACGAAAGGACAGGTGAATTAAGGGCCCGAGGGAAAACTCGCCATAATGCCGATACGGGGACTCGGAGGCCCCGCCCTAAAGGAGTTTCTTTTTCAGGCCCAAAATAAGTAAGTAGGGGAGCAAGGGTGGCGCAGTAGTGGGAGCGCTCACCTCCCACCAATGTGGCCCGGGTTCAAATCCCGGCGTTGACGCCATATGTGGGTTGAGTTTGTTGTTGGTTCTCCTCTCTGCTCCGAGAGGTTTTTCTCCGGGTACTCCGGTTTTCCCTCTCCTCAAAAACCAACACTTCCAAATTCCAATTCAATCTGGAACGCACGGACACGTTTAAACGAGTTCATATGACCTTCCATGTGCTTCGTGGGTAAACAAGCTTTTTTTTTATTTTTAAGCTTTTGAGAATAGGTGGTGTAATTCTTCAAGGTCAAAATTCCACATTCTTTATAAAACATAGGACTGGATGTTGAAACTGGACATGTTCTTCTTATTTTTGTTTTAATTTTTTATCTATTAGCAGATCAGGAAAAATGTTTCCTGATGTCTTTTATCCAAATTAAAGGAAAAACTATGCGAAGAATGGCTTTGATCTGAATTGCCTCCCTTTATATGAGACCTAAAACTTAAAACTTTCGGTCAGGGCTTAAAAAGCGTCAGGAAAATAAAATAAAGAGAAAGAGAGTATTTTGCTTGACCGCTTTCAATTAGTGCGCTCGCGAGAGAAGGCGTATAAACGAGAGGGTATTTGGGAGGGGAGGGTTTGGAGGGAAGGAAACAGTTAATATGGCATTCCGCACCGAGGGGAAGAGGGGTCAAGGGCGCCAATATCTGGGTCAGTAGTTCATCAGTAAACTGCTTGAGGCAGTCATTTCGTGTGAGAGTATCTGTAAGAGTATCCAGGACATTATTGCGCAGTTCAAAAGTACTTAAACATTAAGCATGCTCAACTTACAAGATTTCCTTCTTGATGTTCGCATGGAGGACGACCGAGCAGTGGAAGATGACCTACTAAATGAGCGTCTTGATATAGTGCTGAGGCGAGTGATAGCGGACCTGAACATGCCTTCCTCGGATGGTTTAAAGCAGGAAAAGACCTTTCCAAGGGAAGATGCATAGCCGTCCCGGTATTTACTCATAGTCCACAGACAAACGCAGTGATTTATTAGAGGATCCAGGGTTGTTAAGACCAACACCACTTGATCAAAATACTGGTTATGCCAGTTGAAAACGTATAAGATGAGAATGCGCATCTACAAAATTAAACGGATCAAATGTTGTAAGTTACACCTGGCTCAGTCGCTCCACGTAAGAGAATCCGGATTCCGAAAACCGAGAAATTTCTGCTTTTGGAATCCGGAATCCGGGAAAATTTTTGCTCGTGGAATGGGGAATCCTGAGCTTTGGACTCCGGAATACAGCTCAGGAATGTGGAATCCAAGTTCCACTGACAAACACTGGAATTGTGGAATCGAGAATCAAAGCCGACTGTCTTGGATTCCCTTACAAGGTGCAACTTTAGGAACCAACGGGAGATGCGTTGTTGTACAGTAACTCTCCTTAAGACCGATATCACTGAGAACCAAGTGTTTTTTCTTACTAGAGACGGAAAAGTCGCCGACCTTATAGAGGGTCAAACAAAATTATTATTACAACAGACATGCAGTTGCTTCTAAGCAATAATAATAAGAGTCTTGCGCTCTACATTAGAGAACTGCTCAACGGTATGAGTCCATATTGAAAGAGATACATTTACTTGTTGGAGTAATTTTAAATAAAAGCATATAAATGCGCTTTGGGGCGCGTACAAAACACAATTTGTCGTAAGACGAACGACGTGTCAAACTGCTTATTCGACCAAACGTAGTTGGAGAGTACATAGAGTTTTTCCTTCATTTTACCCCTTTCCTTTTGGCGTGTTTTTTGATCGTTTTATCGAGTTAGGGAATTTTTATGCCGGCGTTTTGTCAGTCCAAATAAGGAACATTTTACCTTATAACATAGGTTGAATATTTACCAGAAACTCATAAGGGTCTCTGTATTCACCTAGTCAAATTCAATAGCGCGAGTGTGTTTCATATTTCCATTGAGCACGCTGATGACGTCAATAAACTATACCTGGAGTTCTTGAGAGCTTAGCAATCCACCCAAGACGTCTCCCAAGTGCATCCATAACTCAACAGTTCACGATGAAGCGTTCACCATGTGTTTTATAACGTAAATTTAAGAGAAAACTTTTGAATTTGGTAACAGATAGTTGGGAAATATGACTAAATGCACAATTAATGATCATTTAGATCGCGGACTGCTTGAAGCTGAGAAGCTAAGTGACGAAAACCACGCGAGTGCAACTTTTTTTTGCCTAGGAGATTTGAGCGGCTTTTAGAACATGCAATTAATTATCAAAGGTGTTGGTGTTTACTTTATTTTTGCTGTATGTCTATGAAAGAGAATCGTTACACAGTTTGAGACTGAGTCACAGTCATTCACTCATACAGATGTGGCTGTGATGTGTACGGGTCTTCTAAGTGTTTTGTGAAAAGAGGGAATGTTGTTTTTGTATATAATTTTTTTCTTTTTTTTCAATTAAAATGTAATTGCCTCGATTTTGTGCGAACGTGTACAAAGTTGGGTAAAGATTCTTGAGGAGGGCAAACCCCGGAGACAAACAACTCTACGCGATTTAATTAGAGAGAGATAAGTTAAGTGCCAGGCCGAGGATGGAGAAGGCTCTTGTACGACTCTTGTATTTAAACTAGAATGTAAACCTGTCCACACGGTTTCTTAAACTAGGAAAAAAATTCACAATATTGCCAATTTCAATCAGCAACCATTTTTCCAATATACGAAATTTCATGGATGTTAATTGCACTTTCTTCTCCGCCGCGGTCTAACAACTTCCTCATCGTCGTCGGCTGCGGGCGTTAGAATTAACCGTGCAGATAACTGACCCTGAAAAACGCAGCTTCGGAAGAGAGATATCGAAAGCTTAATATATACTGTTTCCGCTATATGTGGCGGCACCTTAGTTGCAAAAGCTGCTAACAATAATAAGCCTTAAACAAAACCAAAATTCAGACATTACCAAACCGTTTTCGCAAGAGAGCAGTAAAACCGTGGCGAATGCCATTCTGTGATATTCAAGATGGTCCCATATGTTTAGTCTTAGGAAGAAACCGGCGTCTCCCATTGGTCGAAAAGTTTTAGTGCTAAATGCGGGGGCGAAAGAAAGCAGCTACACTTCACAAGCTACCATCTACAGAGTTATTATGATAACTCATATAACACTAGCGAAGGCATTAAGTGCTTTCACTAATGAGTCAGACTAAAAGCAGTTTTCAGTCTATTTTTCAGTCGGGTTTTCTCTTTCTTCGCTTTACCATGGAGCGATCGGAAATTACTTCAACTAATGCACCAAAACGTAGGATGTTATATTGTTCGAGTTGTAAGTTGTACGATTATCAAGGCTAGAGTGTGGAGCAGGAAGGACGCCTTGATCTTATCTTTTTACAAATTGTGAATTTGCTAACGGCACTTCAGTCTGAAAATCTAGATATGAAAAAATAATAGCAAAGCAAAGTAGTAGTGCTAGATTGAAACCTGGGAGATCGGGCGCCCCTCTCTCTCTCTTTTCCTAATCATCACATAAGCAGATAGAAATAGGCGCGAGCACTGGAGAAATTTAGCTTTGCCAAGAAATCTTTTAGCGTTTTAAAATGAAAAACAAAGAAAATCCAATAACACATTGAAATCGAACTATTTCAAAAAGCACTGCATTCCCGTGGTACATTTTTAATTTTTTCTCGACTGGACTAACTGGGGTTTTGAAAAAAATGGAGGCTGAATTTGGACACTTGATCTTTCAGAAATTGAGAGTTAGATTAGGTCGCGGGAGTTCTTTAAATTATAAAATATTAATAAATTCTCTCAGCAAACAGCTAAGTATACAAATTATTTTGGTGATAAATTCCTAGATTGATTAAAACTGAAAGCAATAGCAAAGCGTCAAAAAATGCGTGCAGAAACTTGCGCTAGCTAGGACAATCAAACGATTACGTTGCTCAAAACAACAAGAACCGTGAACACCTAATTGCCGACTAACACACTGACATCGCATAAAAAAAAATTATCATAATTTCAATTTACGAAAGTGTGGTGAAAAAAAAAATCAAAGTACATTTATTTATTTAATGGTCTCAGACTTATCGACACGTTTCACTTCAGCGGGTAAAAACGGTACGACTTTAACGGCTTCATACGACAGAAAATATTCACGATGTATTTAAAATTCAAACAGCTGCCAAAATAGTTAAATCGTGATAAAGATGGGCACAATTGGCTGCTAAAGTGATTTGGCTCTAGTTCACAGAGGTTTAATGTTCTTCTTTTTCTATGAATTATATACGACGCATCTTAGGAGACATAATTATGTCGAACCTTCATATCACGAAAACAAATCATAACGCGTTAAAGAAACTCTAAAACGGAATAAATTTCAGTCAATTTTCCGGACGAGCCATTAATAAACTTCTGAATAAACTTCGTGTTCCACTGTTTTTAGGAAGCAAGCTTTAATGTTTCGCGATAGTTCACCCACTTGAGTTATCGTCAACCAAATTCGCGATGGCATCGTTTCCAAGGAAGCCTGGCTGATAAACGCGGCTTATTTAAATATTACAGCGATTGTTCCAACCGCCGAAACAGCTAAACGCGCCGATTATTCGACTGAAGAGCTTGTCTTTAAACTTCAATTTAATTCTGTGACGCAAGAAGAACGAGATTGCCGATTTGTGCTGTTTCAGATAAGAAATACCTTGCGGATATAATTATTCTGTTGCGTTCTGTTTCATCATCAAACTCTAGGATTGGCTCTTGAGTAAACACTAACATTCATTTTCTCGACTCGCTTTTGTTTGAAGCTTATGTTTTCTCCACTTTACATCTGGTAAGAAGACCATTCGCAACAACCAACCAAAATATTAATTTTCACTGACCTTAGAAGTTTCATTTAATTATCTTTCAAATTACGGTCGCAAAAAGAAAACAAAAATAAGGGGAGATCGCATCAGTATTAGTTTATAACTCTAAGGTATATATCGACAGAAATCCAAACAAAGTAATGAAAGGTTTGGTTCCATCCACATTTACCTGCTGCCGTTACGCAATGATTTTCAATGATTTTTTCGTCGCAACTTTTATAAAGTTTATTGTTTCATCATTTCGATGAATATAGCAAGCCACATGCACTTTACAGAACTAAAAAAATCACCGTCCTTCTAAAGCCACCCTAATTTGTTTAAGACTATTTTTTTTGGCGTTCAAAAATTCCCTGTTTTAGTCAACCAAAGATGCTGAATTCAACCTAAAAGAAACAAGTGAATTTTAAGACAAGATGTTTTATTTTTTCCTGCGTTTTCAGCTTAAATTTCCGGCCACTTGAAGCGAGGCAGCTTGAAGCTAAAAAGAAAAACGAAAGAAATGCTGAACGGTTCCCGCTTATGGTAAAGATCGCAGTGAAACCAGTCTAATGCTTAATCCAAATGCGCGCCAAAAAAGTTACAATAACATTGACTTGGCGGAATCTATAATAACCTTTACAAACAAAACATAAATAGCAAAGCCACGCGCTGAAATATAGGGTGTTAAAGCAAGTTTCGAGCTAACGTTGAAGATGAAAAAAGTAACAACTTACCAGAATGGTAGTCCAGCATACTGAATAGCATACAGCCATCAAAGCAACCATCTTAGCAAAGCTCACACAGGCCGAGGTGTTGGAACTTTTAACTCGAGCGCCCTTCTCTGGTTTGCTGTCTTGGTCATAAACGTCCGAGAGTGAATTCTTCTCGAGCACGTGCAGCGTGTACACCACAGTTATGTTAGAGACCACCATAAGAAGAACGGACAGGACGTAATGAGCTGACATTACATAGACTACTACCTTGGTATCTGTGTTGTGTGTGTCCAATGTGTAGCTACAGACGCCGGTTGAGACGTTCAACTCGACATTGTTGAGCGCTTGAGGAAGAATGGCAAGTAAAAACGAATACACCACTAGAGAGATGAGCAAAACCACACACTTGTGAAATGTTACCCGTTCCTTGTAACAAAAAGGGAACACCATGGCGCCTAATCTCTCCAAACTCATTACTACCACAAGGGAGATTGTAAGCGTACCGAAAAACAGGACTCCAAACGCGACGAAACGGCAGACGCCAGCGTCCCACGACCACTCGCCGTTAAATCGTGAGGTGATAAACGGAATATACTGAAAACAAGCGATTCCCAAGCCAGCTAAAGACAGCGCACCGACAAATAGATGAGGGATCTTCTTCAACGAGGGCTTGCGGACTTTCAGATAGGTATAGTGAAGGGCAAGAAGGTTCAAGAGGAGTGTGATGGCAAATATGATAAGAACTATAACTCCTACAAGTTGGTCTTTCCATGATACCGAATTGTCGCTCCTTGACATCTTCTTAAAGCCACTTACTTCAAGAAAATTAGCAGGGTGAAAAC
Source organism: Porites lobata (assembly GCA_942486035.1). Lineage (NCBI taxonomy): Eukaryota > Metazoa > Cnidaria > Anthozoa > Scleractinia > Poritidae > Porites > Porites lobata. Next base: position 349,358 of record CALNXK010000109.1, on the reverse strand, counting down.
CCTCGTATACACGCCTGAAAATCGCAACCAGCGATAAGTTCGACAATTCTCCACTTATTCTTGATCACGACTTTACTCATCGGCGCGAAATCCAGGAACCGACGGCGAGTGAGTGCGCTGCGAAACGATGGAGAATTTCTGCTCCATGCCCGAACTACGGCGCAACGACAGATTTCGATAACTTGGCGCAATCTCAACAGATGTGCGTTTTTGTGAGCATCTTGTCTGGAAAGTGGAATGAATGAAGTGTCGTATTGATAGCTATTTTATGACACTACTTATACAGTGAATTTGTATTTTCAATAGTATCGTGCGCGCGCTCTTGTTGAGTGACGTGTAAGGACCTCTGACCACCTACGCACGGCGCATTAAAATGCTTATTATTTCAACGAGCAATTATTTCAAACCAACACTACAATTTTCTATCAGAAAACTGGAAGCTTACTAAATAATCCTTTTATCGTTGCTGAAAATCACGGCGTAAATAAGGCACTCTTAGAATTGAAGTTGTAGAACATGAGCAACGGTGGGATTTTCCGAGTATTACCGGCCAACACAACTAGTTAAAGATTCTTGTTTTTTATGATTTTATATTTATGAAAAGGATAAAACACTCAAGCGAAAGTCAAAACATTCAAAATAACACGCCATTAAACACATCAAATCTCCATTTCCAAGAGAAAAGCCACGATGGAGTTTTGAGAAAATAAATATATCTTCGGCGAAAAGCGAATTCGCAGCTGAGATCCGGAATATTACTTAAACTTGAAAAGTGTTCTGTTCGACTGCGGACATCATTTGCTGATGATAACCATTATTATGCAAATTTTTTCTTGTCTCAGGGAGAACAGTGTTTGCTCTTTCAGTGCTGTAGAAGAAGTAGTTTTCCAAGCACCTGCAAATTCCCATATCATTCGGAATTTTCTTGCGTTTTCAAGTAACTGCACTTTCTTAACTACTTATGTCCAGTATCTATAAGATCTATTTCGAAACTTCAATTGTAGCGTAAAAAAACGGGTATAAATACTAAGTTTTGGCATTTATACACAGATGATATGATGAAGAAGAAAAAGAACTCCGAGTGCAGTGTTAATAGTGAAAAGTAATGCTATTATATTGCAAGCGCCGATGTTTGGGCGGGGAATCTGATTATGAGGGCACAATTTCCATTCTTTAGTCTTACTTTGTAAAAATCGATCCTTCTATCTTTCTTCACAAGCATGAAGAAGTGCATTTTGAAGGTTGAAATAACTCAGTAAAAGTAAATTTTCATCAAGATTCCGATTTGTAGGCCGACAATGCCGAACAAACTACACCTCCGCAAATCGTCAAAATTACAATTAAAAGGGGAACTAAAAACAATCACATGCACTGGCCACGTCAATTTTGTCAGTATTTCACTGTTTTAAGCTAATCATGATTTCGGAGACATAAATTCCACAAAAACTAGTTTGTAAAGCAAATATCCTTTGGCCAAAAGAAACCGAACTGTAGTAGCCAAAATACTCTAGGACATAATCTCGGGCTTCACCAATAAAAAGGGTTTTGTGTTTTTCTGTTAAGTTGACGCTAGCAAAAACTTTTGTTTTTGGACCATGACCTTATCAAAGCCACTGATCACAATGGATCTCTATCGCAAAAACTTAAGATAAGATATACCCTAGCTTCTTCGTTCGAAATGGCGTCTTTAAAGTTCGCCTGACTAATAAAAAGGAGAGGAAAAAGGAAAGCGACTCCACATTAAATTAATTCTAGAATTACAAAGAATTATATTAATGTGGAGTCATTATATTGCGACAAAACTGTTGCGAGTTCGTGCTGGAAGCTTCGCTAATTGTACAGTACAAATCAAACGCTG